>JAMBLF010000417.1:0-273493 GCA_030578115.1 Leucoptera coffeella
ATATCTTTCACCGTCGATTGTTTTCCACCACCGCTTTCCTTTAGAATAAGCAGAATAACCACCTTCAAGCATTAAAATTTCAGTGGCATTCTCGCCAACTGACACACTAAAGGCCACTAGCCAGAAAAGAAAGCGAGATAACATTGGTAAGCCCCTCCCACTAAGTTCTCGAACAATTTGGAATACAATTTATATTTATACCAGTCTGGTTATTGATTATATACATACCTATACATATAGACAGAACCTCGGAGATTCAGTATCGCCTAGGTCACTTTTAGGTTCATAAATAAATATTGGGTGGTGATGTCATATGGAACATTGATATCAAATTGCTAGCCCATCGTGCAATTGATCCCATTTACCCCCTCGCCACCTACGACATGCTGGTAAGAACCGTAGCTGGTTAGCATTCTTTTTACGTCCCAATTCAGCACCGGACAAACATTTAACATATGCTATATATGTAGGTTTTTATGATCATGTGTATTGTATTTCTTAAATAATAAATTACTCAACACTCTTTAATGAACAATATTATTACTATTACTACTATACACTAATATAATAATCTATATATACTATATATAATAATCGGACGTAGTGATGGCAGCCCCGTCGCCGTGATCAGGATGCTGTGGGCTAATCACCTGCACATTCTTAATCCAAACAGATTATGAAACCTTCAAAGAGAAATAATGAACGACCCCCCTTACCGACGACCTTTGGCACAAAATTACGGACCCGGATTGGATGTTGGAATGTCAGAACCATGGCTCGCCCAGAAAGGCTTCCCCAGGTAGCCAAAGCCATGCAGGACTATAACATTCATATCTTAGGATTAAGTGAAACGAGATGGAATGGATTCGGTGAAATAGCATCAGATTTTGGCTCGACCCTTCTGTACAGTGGAAAGGTGGATGAGACTGCCCCTCGGGAGTATGGCGTTGGACTGCTATTGAGCCATAGCGCGAAGAACAGCCTTTTGCACTGGAAACCGATATCTGACAGAATTATTACAGCTCGGTTCTCCTCGAGAGTCAGAAAAATCACCGTCATCCAGTGTTATGCTCCAACTAACTCGGCTCTTCCGGATACAAAAGAGAAATTCTATGAGCAGCTGGAGTCAACCATGAGGAAAGTGAGGAAGCGGGACATCGTGATACTGATGGGTGACCTAAATGCCAAGATGGGCTCAGACAACCTGGATCGTGAACACTACATGGGTCGCGAAGGTGCCGTCGGGGTGATAAACGAAAACGGCGAACTCTTTGGCGACCTTTGCTCTGCACACAATCTGGTTATCGGAGGAACACTGTTTAAACACAAGGAATGTCACAAAATCTCCTGGATCTCTCCGGATGGTGTGACTCGTAACCAAATCGATCATATTGCGATAAGCAGAGCCTGGAGAACATCCTTACTCGATGTTAGAAACCGTCGCGGCGCTGACGTGGATAGCGATCATCACCTTGTTGTCGCCGAAGTACGTCTCAAGATGGCCGCCCCTCGTCGTAAAGTAGAAAAGGCATCTAAACGGTTTAATTTGCAGAAACTTAGCAGCGAGGAAGGTAGAAATGAATTCAGCGTCACCCTGCGAAATCAATTTGATCTCCTGGAAGAGCTGGATGACGAGGACATGGATGAAGCTTGGGACCGTGTGTCCACTGCTTTTACTAAAGCTGGTCAGAAAGTCCTCGGTTATAAACGCAATAAGCAAGAACCGTGGATGTCTCAAGAGCTGTGTCTACGATAGAGAGAAGGCAGGGTGTTAAGATAGAGCTGTTGGCAGCTGACACCACAGTTGCAAAAGACGCCCTCGGTGAGGAATACACTGCCCTACGTCTCCGAATCAAACAACTGGCCAGACGAGACAGACGACGCGCCGCAGACGAGCTGGGGGACCGGGCTAACGCAGCAGCTGAGATAGCTAACATGAGGGAGTTGTATGACGTTACCAAGCGCCTATGCAATAAAAAACTCTCCTCCAAAAAGCCGCTGAAGGACGCCTCGGGACAACTGCTGTGTACCACAGAGGAACAACTAAAACGATGGACTGAGCACTTCTCCAACTTGCTGACCATATGCCAAGGCCAATCAGAAGTTGCTTCAGAAAGCCCCAGATCGCTCCTAAATCTGCCTACGACTCCACCAAGTTACGCAGAACTAGTTGCCGCCATCAAACAACTGAAGGCGGGTAAGGCACCGGGAGTAGACAATATAAATGCGGAGCTCCTAAAAGCGGATCCGGTTAGGTCAGCCGAATTACTTCAGCCTCTCTTACAGCGTGTTTGGGAGTCGGAGCGTGTTCCTAATGGGTGGAAGCAAGGTTTGCTAGTAAAGGTACCGAAGAAAGGTGACTTATCAGCCTGTGATAACTGGAGGGGTATAACCCTTCTACCCACGACGGCTAAGGTACTGGCAAAAGTACTCCTCAACCGTATGTCCCCAGAAATTGCGAAGACACTTCGCGAAGAACAGGCCGGTTTCCGTCCTGGACGATCATGTACTGACCACACGAACACCTTGCGCATACTAATAGAGTCGTGCGTGGAGTGGCGAGCCGAACTTTTCCTGGCATTCGTTGACTTTGAGAAAGCGTTCGACTCCGTGCAGTGGAGCGCACTGTGGTCCAGTCTCAGGAGGAGAGGAGTACCCGGCAAGTATATAGGTATCATCCAGTCCCTATATAACGGCAGCATCTGCAGGGTGGTACATGAGCGGGTTCTAGGTGAACCAATTCCGATGGCCACAGGGGTCAAACAGGGTTGCCTCCTGTCACCACTGCTCTTCATCATCCTGCTGGACGACGTCATGAGGAATGTCACAGTAACACCCAGAGGCATTCCGTGGCACAATGGCTCGCACCTGGAGGACCTGGACTACGCAGACGACATAGTGTTGATTTCGTCTTCACTATCCGATCTCCAAAGGAAACTTGACTTGTTAAGAGAGGAAGCTTAAGAGAAAGGACTACGAATCAACGCTAAGAAAACCGTAGAAATGCGTGTTCAGTCATGTGAGAATCGGCCTGTAATGCTCAACGGTGCCCCACTAGAATCTGCCGCAAAGTTCACTTATCTCGGCAGCATGGTGACTGAAAGTGGTGGAGCTAGTGACGACGTTGACGCCAGAATAAGGAAAGCGAAAGGCGCCTTTGCCCAGCTAAAACCGGTCTGGGACTCTAATGTGCTTACCAGGCGGATCAAGATTTCTCTCTTCAATTCCATAGTGAAGTCTGTTTTGCTCTTCGGCAGTGAGACGTGGAAGGAGACAAAGGGACTGACGGACAAACTGCAAGTGTTCGTCAACAAATGCCTGAGGTTCATACTTCGCATATTCTGGCCGAACACTATCAGAAACGAGGACCTATGGAAGCAATGCCACCAAGTTCCAATCAAGCGTGAAATCGCTCAGCGCAAGTGGAAGTGGATAGGGCACACACTCCGTAGACCGGAGGACAACATCGCAAGGGCAGCATACACATGGAGGCCGCACGGGAGCAGACGCCCAGGCCGGCCGGCGCACACCTGGCAGCGCACAGTCGTCGCTGAGTTGAGAGCGGCCGGGTTGAGTTGGAGGGACGCGGAGTGCAAGGCACAGGATAGGAGCGGTTGGCGACGTCTCACGAAGGCCCTTTGTACCACTGGGGTACCATAAGATGATGATGATGATGACTACTATACACCTGTTTTATTACAAAAGGGTAGGCAGAGATCACAAATAACGATTTACTCACGACAATAAACTTCCTTATACACTCACAGTAGTTTTTGAAATAATCTTTTTATCTTATTTTTTTACGTTTTGAAAAAACCTGCCTAATTTTAGTATCAGCCTTAAATGTTTTACTATCTGTACCTTGTTTAAATAAAATATAAAAATAAGATTTCCATTAAGAAGTAACTATAATAGATACACACATACATTCACGCCTCTACGTCCCTAAGGTGATGGGCAGAGACTATCGATCGCCACCAGAAACGATCCTGACAAATCTCTCTTGCTTCACTCACATCCACTAACCTTCTCATACATGCTCTTTTATTCCTCACTTAACTCAAGAAATATATAACTAGAATATTTTATCTGTTATTAATTTCTCATAGTTATAAAAATACATTTACGAAATGCGTCGAATACTACGGTGAGGGAAAACATCGTGAGGAAACCTGCCTGTTCCCCGAACAGGTAATACTGCTTGTAAATTGTGACATTGCTGACCACCTGTCACATTGAGTACTGACTTGGCAACACGTGGGTTCGAGGTGGCCATAGAATTACTACATTCGCAATTGCGGAGATGGACACCTGAACCACTGAGCACGCATGGGTTAATAGCCTTTAACGCGTTTGACTTTTGTCTTTTTTATTAGTTTATTACTTTTGCTTTTACTTCTGTCTACCCCAAAAGGGATTGAAAGGCGTGAATGTAACTTACTTCCATTTCCTGTACTTAAAAGGCCATTTCCAAGTTAAATCCTGAAGCCTAATACCCTAACGACAGTATTTTATATTCAAACGACCGTAATTAAGAAGGGGGTGTCCTGAGACACTAGAATTACGGATTCTATGATGCTATCAAGTTTAATTAGGGCAAGTAATGGCTATACGACAGTTTAGACGTTTAATGGAAACTTTTGTTTTACTGTTTAGGGTACATGAATAAATAAACGCATTTTAATAGAGTAATTGAAAAGTCAATAAAGAATATTATCTATAGCTTAATGATTCACTCCAACATAATGGATACTTTTGTAAATATATATTGTTAAAGATTATTAACGCTTGCAGGGTAGGCAGAGGTATACAATAGTAAATTTTTTTACGACAATTATTTTGAAGACGTTTGTTGTAAAACTGTATACCTGGTGGAGAATCAAAGCTTAATAAGCATATATGTTGGACTTTTTAGTGATCTAGCCTATTCAGAATATATGTCAATGTATCTTTTTCTATTTCATATAATGTTTCCAAGACTAAATCCGCCCCCAAAAGGTAAACAAGCGTGAATATATGCATAACTCTTTTAAGCTGTTACAGTAATTTCGTTCACAATTAATCATTGCTTCTTAGGCCATAATTTGTTAAAGTCAAACAGAAAGGGCCGTGTCACCGTTCCTTAATAAACAGGCGTTTTAAAAACACTCAACTGATTTATATTTGCTATCCTGCGGGACGTAAAAAGAATGCTAACTAGCTGCCGGTCTTCCTGGCTTGTAGAAAAGCCTAAATAGTAAAGGTAATTAAAAAATTCTATGCCACTATGTAACAGTATTTCTATTTATTTATTTTTTGACAGTCAGATAGATGCTATATTGATAAAGGATGATGTCAGGAGTACCTACAACCGCCAAGTGTGTATGAGAAGATGTATGAATGTCAGTGAAGCGAAAGTGGTCTGTCAGGGTCGGGAGAAATGGGGATCCGTGATCTCTGCCTACCCTTCTACAGAGAATCAGACGTAATATGTATGTATGTATGTATGATATAGAGCAGAACGGTAGCTAGTTACCGACCCAAGTCCCAAGCTAAGCAACACGTACATTCAATTAATTCACGACTTTTCTCCCGAAAGGATGACTCAGGGATCCCTTTATGAGATTTTTATTTTTGGCATCATGACGGGACAATATTTTTTCAGAAAAGGTGTTTACTGAAACCTTTTAGACTTTGTTAGTTGGGGACTTTGTATTTTTAATCAGCTGCCAACGAGATGAAAAGGATATAAAACAAACCACATAAAAAGATTAACGCGTTCACGACCATTAATCCTTGCGGGGTAAGTCAGGTTTAGGTTTACATCTCCGCTATTACGAAGTGAGTAATTCTATGGCCCCCTCGAACCCACGTGTTGACCAGATAGTCAGTACTCAATGTGACAGGAGATAAGCCATGTCGCCATTTAGAAGCACTTACTATTATCCGGGAACAGGTAGGTTCCCCACGAAGTTTTACCGTAGTATTCGACGCATTTCGTAAATGTATTTTATTACGAAAATGTACATAGAATATCAATAAACTTCATTACCATTGGTACATACTCAAGCTGGATTTGAACCCTGTACCTACTGATATAGACTCGACGACTTCGAATTATACTGAACTACGTCGAATTTTGAAAAGGTCGAAAAGGAGATATGGGAGTATAATTTGTTAAGTATTGAATTGTACGTATGATAGTCTAATAGCTTAATAAGATTGTCTCCATCCCATAAGTATATGTATAAATATGATCGAAATTCAACCTAAGCTGTTAACGTGCATTTACAGTATAGGTGACTAATTGATGATCGATTAATAGAGGCTTAATGGGATAGGTTCATTAATGAACACCATTTATGCACACGAATTGAAATGAACCATTACCATCTCATTAGTCTACAACCGTGCATGTAGTATTAAGGTAAAGTAAAACATCATGACAGTCAGATAGACGCCATATTGAAAAAGGGTGACGTTAGAAGTAGCTATAACTTTGACAACCTCCGTGCCGCGATCGGTTAGACACCTGAACGCTAATCGTGGGGTCCCGGGTTCGATTCCCGGTGGAGGCAGAGTTGAGAACAACGCTTTTCTACTGCTTTCCAGTCTGGTTGTTGATTATATATACTATATATGTATTTATCTATGTATAATATGTATAAATTTCTTAAATATACGTTGACTAGTCCTAAATCCTGAACACAAGTCTTAAATATACTTACCAAGGGGCTAGCTCAATTGGTGTAATAATGTCCAATATTATTATTATAACTATTGAGTATGTATGGGGTGGTGTATAGATTTAAAATCAAAACTACCTATTTCCGAACAGGTATTAGTCAGTGCTTGTAAATGGCGGTACGGTTACCATACCACCTGTCACATTGAGTACTGACTATCTAGTTAATACTGGGTTTTAAGAGGCCTTAGAATCATTATTACGCTATTACGGAGATGGGCACTCGAATCTCTAATTACCTTGCAAACGTAATAGGCGTGAAAGTATTTGTCTTTTATATACATACATACATTTACATTTGCGTCCTTTAATCCCTTTTGGAGTGGACAGAACCAGTATCTCCTAGGTCACTTATTAGCATTAATATTGGGGTTGCGATGTCAGATGGAACATTGGTGACAAGTTGCTAGCTCATCGCCCTATTGATTTATTTACCCCTAGTCCCTTAGTCACCTTCCACGACATGCCGGGAAGAACGGCAGCTAGTTAGCATTCTAATATTTTTTATATCTTTTAATATAGAACTACACATTTCTATAGTGTAAACACACAAACAAAAGATTCGTCCAAATAAAGGTCTAAACCTCAACCTCCTTGGTTTGCCTCCTGGCTGAATAATACATGACGCTGTCACCTGTCCAAATGACAGCTGTCACTTTGGTTAAGTCACTCTGCAACGATTGGAGTGGCGATGGATACCTTCCATTCGGACAAATGCGAAACTTCGACTTGACTTATTGAGCCTCTTATTTCTATCTACTTTCCCCGTAAATCAGTGCTTGTTTTTAGTATTTCAGTGCTTTGAGAGAAAAGGACTGTTTTTGTATGCTTTTCCTTCCAGTATGTTGTAGGACGTTGTAGAGGTGACTAAGGGAAAAGGGCTCAATGGTGTTTTTTATTCATGTCACCGCAATGACAATAACATACAAATACATTCACGTCCGCTTATCTTTCGGAGTGAATAGAACCTTGAAGACACGAAGTAGACTCCTTGATCTCTTATTAGAAAATATTTTGGGGTTTTGGAGAAGGAGACAACTAAGGAACTAGGAGTAAATAGAATCTATTAGATGATGGGCTATTAACCTATCACATATGTTCCATTATGACATCGCAACCCCAATACTCATGCTAAAAAGTGACTTAGAAAATAATACATCTCCAAGGTTCTGTCCACCCCGAAAGGGATTAAAGGACGTGAATGCATATTAATTTATAACTAGTATCATAAAAGCTAAGAGGCATTGATAACAGGTATATCCCCTATTGACCAATCAACTCCCTTGACCCACAGTCCCTTAGTCGCCTCCTACGCTTTTGATAGCTCCCAACGTATCCCGTGGGATGTTGGATGATTGATGGAATAGACTCGGTCGCAATTATCTGCCGAAGCGATTGCCTTCCTACCTTCAGAGGTCAAATGTGGTACAAGGCATAGGAATAGTTATTTTTAAACACTCGCGATTTATACTCATTTTATAGTTTTAAGAGATTCGCGATTTATACTCATGATTAATAACTAACGGGACTTATCGTGTAAGTTTTTATATAATAAAGTTACCTTTATTAACCCGACGTTTCGGCTACGTTGCAACAGCTATGGTCACGGGCAGACTGTAGCCGAAACGTCGGGTTAATAAAGGTAACTTTATTATATAAAAAAAACTTACGCGATAAGTCCCGTTAGTTATTAATCATATACTCATTTTATTTCCTATGTGAGATCAGGTCGTATCACGATAAATTAATAAAACGTCGGGTAAAATATAAAGGTAATCAGATATCTTTATTAATTTATATATATTTATTTATTGATACAACCCGGTCTCCCATAGTAAATAAAAAGGTATAGGAATATTATGTATTATATTTTCATGTGAATAAGTTTTCTTTTAAACTTTCAATAAGTGATTTACAGGTCCTTATGTTGACGAAAAGGCATTTCATTTAGTATATTTTATAGAAAAAAAAACAATTAAAAATAAGTCAGAGGTTCAGGTTTTTATCTCCGCCATTGCGAGACCTTTACCTCGAAAGCACGTGTTGCCCAGATAGTCAGTACTCAAGCCATGGCACAATTTACAGGGATTTTTTAGAACAACATTATATTTGACGACCTCCGTGGCACGAACGATTAACTACCGGAACGCTTATCGTAAAGTCTCTGTTTTATTCATCGATTTCCGGTGGAGGTACAGTTGAGAATTACGGATTTCTTCTGTTTACTTTTATGTTGATGTCTCCA
Organism: Leucoptera coffeella; assembly: GCA_030578115.1. Classification (NCBI taxonomy): domain Eukaryota; kingdom Metazoa; phylum Arthropoda; class Insecta; order Lepidoptera; family Lyonetiidae; genus Leucoptera; species Leucoptera coffeella. The sequence continues at coordinate 8,970 of JAMBLF010000417.1, forward strand.
AAGTTCTATCTATCCCTTAAGATATTAATCAAAATATGTATTATTTCTACTTTAGGTTTATAGTTTTAATTCTTTGTATTGTGTATGATTTTGTGGCTGTAAATAAATTAACTTGAGTTTAAATATGTATATATACATACAAATATTCCAGCCTCTACATCCCTAACGGGATAGGCAGAGACTATCGAACGCCACCTTGAACGATCCTACAAATCTCTTTTGCTTCACTCACACTCATTAACTTTCTCACACATGCTCTTCGATTCTTCACATTACGTACACTGGCGAAATATATTATTTATATATTCATATTGTTTGCACGCTTAAAGGAAGTAAATTAATAATAAATCGCTACCTCTTACGCCTTGGCCCAAGCGTCTTGTGGCAAACACTAACACTGTAGGGTGAATATAATTTGCAATGCAAATCCAGTTAGTCAGCTGTTTTGGTTGGCGACCATTAAGCTTGATTAATAATAATAACAATACGCAATCTGTAATCCTTACCTCCTATTCTACTCTATGTGACAATAGATCTTCGGGGCCAAATTGGGGCGGACAGAACCTTGGAGACATATCTTTGGTTAGTTTAAGGTTAATATATATGAGGGTTTGAATGAGAAATATTAGTAATAGGTTGCTAACATATCATTCAATAGATAAAATTAACTATTAGTCTTATTGGGAAGAATTTAATGTGAATTTAGTATGAGCTATATTGAAAAAGGATGACGTTAGGAGTACCTATAACCACCGAGTGTGTATGAGAAGATGTATGAGATTCAATGAAGCCAAAGTGGTCTGTCAGGATCGGGACAAATAGGGATCCGTGATCTCTGCCTACCCCTCTGCAGTATGTTATATTGATTACCTCCATGGCACGATCGGTTGACCATTTGAACGGTACTTGTGTGGTCCCGGGTTCGATTCCTAGTGGAGGCCGAGTTAATAACTACACTTTCTTCTGATTCTGAATCTGGACGTTGATGAGAGACAGTCTTTAATACACTTAGCACTCGTTAGTTCAATTGGTGTTATATCAATCAGCCTATACTAGTCCTCTGCTGGACGTAGGCTTCCCCAAGGGTACGCCACAAAACACGATCATTCGTAGCCCTCATCCAGCCACTACCAGCGACCTTTTTCAGGTCATCGGTCCTCCTGGCAGGCTGGTGTTATAGTGTCCTAAATTTTATTATCATTAAATATACTCGTATACATATGTATCACAAAATAAAAAAACAAGATCTCATTTAACAAATACCGATCAATTGTATAAACGATGACCGTGTTTTATGACCTCCGTGGCGCGATCGGTTAGCCGCTGGAACGATAACTGTGAGGTCCCGGGTTCGATTTCCGGTGGTAGCAGAGTTAGGAACTACTCTTTTCTACTGCTTTCCTGTCTAATCGTTGATATGCTATGTAAAAATATTCTTAAATATACTCGTACGTTGACTAGTACCCTTAACAAGTCTTAAATGAATTTACCAAGGGGCTAGTTCAATTGGTGTAATAATGTCCAAATATTATTATTATATTTTTATAAACGTAAAAATTACAAGTTTACCTTAAAACAAAACTACAATTTCACCTCTCATAAATTTTCTATTAGTGTCTTTGTAATCTCACCCATAAATTCGGACCCAATCCGACGAAATTAACAAATGGCTTTTTTGCCCTCTCAATGGGTTCATTTGCTTACCTACGGAGGCTTTGATGTGACTCCTGACGCAGACTAGACTGGCAAATAGACTTGGCTTGTTGGGATATTTGTAACCGAAAACTTGGAACATGTTGTCACCGAATAATAATATAAATTGATGTTTTAATTATTCGTACATTCGCAGTAAAAAAAAACATATACATTCATGTCCTTTAATACTTTTCGGGTTGGACAGAATCTTGGATACCCAATGATCTAATAATAATAATCACTATAATATATTATAATAATCCTTTTTATTATTTTAAGGTCAATTTTTACTATGAATGTGATCTGGATATCATATAATACAACAGTTGTCACCTTTTAGCAGTTTGTTAGCCCATGGCCTATCATTTCCTTTACCCCTAGTTCTTTAGTCACGTCATACAACATGCTGGGAAGAACGGCAGCTAGTTAGTATTCTTTTTAGTACAAAAAAGTAGAAGGTATAAGTAGAAATAAAAACATACATTTCCAAAATGAACCGACTACTACAGTAAAGGGAAATATGAATCGTTATGTAACCTCTCCGTTCCCCGAACAAGTAATAATCAGTGATTGCAAATGGTGGCACGCAAATAGTTGCATTGTTACATTAAGTTTTGATTGTCTGGTTAACACATGTGTTGTGTACGTATTCTGTGTGGCTACAGAATTACTACCTCCACAATTCACATCCATCTAAGCTTAGTCTAAGGGTTAATAATGGTATTTTTGTTGTCTTTGTCTTGCCTTTCTATTCCTAGTCTATTTGGTAACAGGCTATTGTAACATCATAGGCCGGGCGGCGCACCCGAGAGTCAGCCTCCCCATTACTTCAGAGGTCACTTACGACATTACACGGTTACAGACCTATCGATATTCACTACTTTTCCTCGAGCCTAGCTAGAAAAACAAGATGTTGTATGAAAAATACATACTAATAATAAAAGTATAACATACATACATACACATCTGATTCCCTGTAAAGGGATAGGCAGAGATCAGGGATTCCCATTTTTCCCGATCCTGACAGATAACTTACGTTTCATTGACACTCATACACCTCCTCATATATACACTCGGTGGTTTAATTTACTGCTAACGTCACCCTTTTTCAATATAGCGTTTAGGTGAATTTCATATGTTCTTATTTGGACTGCCCGTACGTAACCGCCCTTCCACTTCGACAATTTCACTCACAAATATTTCTTTTGTCAATCTAATATCTATGCATTTATCTATCTTTGATAAATATATAATTCTCGGCATGTATGAAGAGGTGTATGAGTGTGACTGAAGCGACAGTGGTTTGTGAAATTGGGATTCGTGATCTCTGCCTGCCCGTCTGCAAGTCAGAATCTGGCGTGATGTGTTTGTATGTATTAATTAAATATACGTTGACAGTACCTTTAACCCGAGACTTAAATATAATCAGCAAGGGGATTCAATAGGTGTAATATTGTCCTACAACATTATATTGTAATAATAATAATATTTGAGACATTATGACACCAATTGAACTAGGCCCTTGCTAAGTACAATTAAGAGGTGTGTTAAGGGTACTAGTCAACGTATATTTACGAAATATATACAAAATAAAGATAAATAAATTCATATATAACATATATAATCAACAACCAGACTGGAAAGCAGAAGAAAATCGTAATTCTTAAGTCTGCCTCCGCCGGAAATCAAACCCGGGACCTTACGATTAGCGTTCTGCATAACCAATCGCACCACGGAGGTCGTCACATAAATGTACAAAATTTAACAAAATTATTAATTCTCAACTGTCAGATTATAAAATATAGGACCTCCTAAGCTCTTTTGGTGCGGTTAAAAATCACGCCATTTAATATCGGAATTAGCATAATTAGCATAAAAAGGAAGGTAAACGGGACCCCTAATTACACCTTTTATGCTAAGTAACAAATCACTGCCGAAGTTTCTATGGCCGTTATCAAATTAAGGCCACAATTTTGAGGCCATTTCGACTTTACCTGTCCTTTAAGTTATTATTGTTTCAAACTTCCATTTGTTTTAATAATTTAAGACTAAGTTAGTCTGGGACGTTAAAAGAATGCTAACTAACTGCCATTCTTCCCGGCATGTCGTAGGAGGTGACTAAGGGACTAGAGGTGAGTGGAATCTATTGGACAATAGGCTAGCAAGCTGTCACCAATGTGCCGATATGACATCGCAACCTCCAATATTCATGCTAAAAGCGACCTAGGAGATATTATATCTTAGAGGTTCTGTCCATCCCGAAAGGGATTATAGGACGTCAATGTATACATATTTAAGCTAGTTTGGATATGTTGGGCATATTGTAAGAAAATCAATAAATTTGAAATACCTATTTAAAAAAAATATTATTTTGGCTCTATGATGACTTTATTCCTATATGATTTGCAAATAAAGTATGAAATAAAGATTTTAATATATTATGTATTACATTAAATTATAAATTGCACGTAACAAAATCGAAAAGAGGATTTTCACGTTTTTTATTTCATAAACCGACTCAGTTTTTTATTTTGCATCGACCAGTAAAACCCTTTTTGTGAAATTCGACAGGAAAATGGTTTTTATAAATTCCATATCTGTAAAAATGGTTCGTCAAAACCCAGTAAGTGCATATATATATATATATATATATATATATATATATATATATATATATATATATACACATGAATTTACGCTTTTACGACCCCAACGGGATAGGTAGAGACTATCGATCGCCACCTGGAACGATCGGTATATTTTTTTAATATATCAGCATATATTACCTGGAAGTACAAAATTGATAAATAAATAATGATTTAAAATGGCTCAATAGAATTATTAACTACATAGAGTGTGTTAGTGCATAAATACAACCATAAATTCATATCTCAACTTGTCTAATAGAATAGGCATAGATTATCGATAGCCACCATTTCCTAATCATCTCATATATGCTCTTTTGTTCTTCACACTACGTAAGCATTAAGAATAAAGATTGAAATAATTAAATTAAGCCACTGTTATTTTTGCAAGGTAATTAAGTAAATAGCATTTGAATTTCCTCGACATCGTAAGCTTAAGTAAAAGCTTATTTCTGTAAAATAAATGGACTTAAAAGTTCGAAGATTTCCTGAGCTTAAACATCTTGTTCTACAAAACTCCTTTCATACAACAGACGTGTTTTAATTAAAATACTTTGAAAGCTTCCTTTGCCATGAATAACATTTTATTTGTATTTAAAAACTCGGAGCGTGCGTGGGTGATGTGAAAATAATTACCTTATTTTCCTTTGCCATGTTTAGTGTTTTGAATTGTTTAAGCTACAGGTTTTACATTACATAGTTTTATTATTACATACATTGTCTCGTCTTGGTTGCCTTTTCTAAAAGCTAGTTTTTAAAATATTAGAGATATCCGTTTTGAAATATCACATGACATTATAGCACTAATATTTTGTAAATACCCATACATATATTCACGCTTTTACGTCCCCATCGGGATAGGCAGAGATCATAGATCGCCATCTAGAATGGGTGACAAATCTCTCTTGCTTCACTCACACCCATTAACCCTCTCATATATGCTCTTCTGTTCTTCACACTAGGTACAAAATGTCTCCAATTTGATGTGTATTAGTTCTCTTTGTGTAAATATACAGCGTTGGCATTTGACTAGGGATCAAGATAAATAATCGCATATTGGACATCGTAGCTTTAATACTTTTTATACCTCATATGAATTCTAAATCCTCAATCAACTGGTGGAAAATTGTTATATTTAGGTATGAATCTGTCATGTGCACTGGTCAACAAAGCTTTGTAACAAGGAAGCTACTGGCTAATTTTAAACTATCTATGTATCCTCGTTTTATAATAATATTTATTTTGATTCCATCAGATCTTGTTTTCGTGTTACAGCTACTAACCACAAAATTAATTGATATACACACACAAAATTAATATATATATAAATGGCATCATTTGGTCAATGGGCTAGCAACCTGTTACGAATATTCTGTATCAATTCCATCACAACATCGACGGATTTGCTTTAAGTGACTCATGTGATATTATATATTTCTAAGTTCCTATCCACCCTCAACGAAATAAAGTGATATATGTGGAAAACGAACTATTTCGCAATAGTGGGAACGCGGATCTCTGACTACCCTACATGGAATAGAATAATATATGGTACATAGCCAGAAGTGTATGAGAAATAGTCATGAAGTGTAATACGTACTTCGACTAGGTAATAAACTTAGAACCTTCTATTCTTTGATTTGACGACCTCCGTGGCGCAATCAGTTAGACGCCTGAACGCTAATCACGAGGTCCCGGATTCGATTGCCGATGTAGGCAGAGTTAAGAACTAAGCTTTTCTTCTGCTTTCCAGTCTGGTCGTTGATTATATATGCTATATATTTATCTATATATAATAAGTATATTTTTCTTAATATATATTGACTAGTAACCTGAACATAAGTCTTAAATGTACTTACCAAGGGGCTAGTTCAATTGGTGTAATAATGTCCTATAATATTATTATTATTCTAAAGCCTTAATCCTACAAGAATTACTCCTACTGATTCAAGGAAGGCTTTTTCCATAATCCAATTAAGGCTTAATGATCTCATATTAAACCGTGTCAGGCTGTGTTTCGAATATCTCATTAGTGTTTAATTATGAGAGTTTCCGCTTCGTAGCGCCGTGAGGCTGCAGCCGCACTACGAGTTGGCGTACTACGAATAACCATACTACGGGTGTCTATACTACGAATAACTTTACAAGGTGTTACGAGAATATTATGCCTTTTACTAGAAAACGGGACTTCTCTTACTTTTGCTACCCGACGTTTTGTTTTGTTTCTTACGTCGACTTTGTTTATAAAATATACGCGATAAGTCCCGTTTTGATGTATAAGGAATAAATTTTGCAAGTCTCTCAAAAATTATGATTGTTTTTGTTATGAATATTCAATAAATAATTATACAACTATACTATTAGTGTTTCTGCAACGAATATGGAACTAATGTATATAATCGTTTGTTATAGTACATAATTCATAGTACATTTGACGACCTCCGTGGCGCGATCGGTTAGCCGCCGCTAATCGTGAGGTCCCGGGTTCGATTCCCGGTGGAGGCAGAGTTGAGAACTACGCTTTTCTACTGCTTTCCAGTCTGGTCGTTGATTATATATGCTATATATGTATTTATCTATGTATAGTATGTATATATTTCTTAAATATACGTTGACTAGTACCCTTAACACAAGTCTTAAATGAACTTACCAAGGGGCTAGTTCAATTGGTGTGATAATGTCCAAATATTATTATTATTATTATATTATTATTATAATAAATAGCACCTCAAATACATTCTTGTTTTCTTAGAGTATATTATTTATTTTGTAGAGAAAAGAGTGTTGTCGTAAAGTGATGCATTTATTTAATTTAAGATTAATTTTGAATCAAAAAATATATACACACACTTTACGACATTTGAGTTAAAACTTATAATCACAAAGCCTATCCTTGGCTATGTTTCATTAAATCATCGAAGTATTCAAACACAACGGAGAGGGTAAAAAAATAACGGTTTCACGACCACGCCTTGCGAAGCAGTCAAAGGCTTGGGAGTCCGTCAACGCAATTTGACAGGGAGTAAGCCATGTCGCTATGCACAATAAGCACAAGTGCATATACAAGCACTTACTATTTCTGACGATGTTATAGATATTTCCTCACCGTAGAATCCGGTGAATTTCAAAAAAACATATTTATTCATTCTTTTACGTCTCCAACGAAATAGGTATGGATTATTGATCACCATCTGAAACAATCCTGACTAATCTCTCTTACTTAATTTCACCCATTAACCTTCTCATACATTAACACAATTGTACAGTTACCTACTAATTACCTACCTATTAATTACACATTGTACAGTTCGTTATCTACTCAAAACCATCTTTTTTACTAGTTAATCAGTATCCAACGTGATAAAGATTGTTTCTTTTAAGAAGTTCCTAACGATGTTTTACGTACATACATATACATTACGCCCGATTCCCTGTAGAGGAATAGGCGGAGATCATGGATCCCCATCTGTCCCGATCCTGACACACCGTTTTCGCTTTTACTGTCACTCATACACGTCCTCATACACACTTGGCAGTTATAGCTACTTCTAACGTCTCCCTTTTTCAATATGGCGACTGTCACGATGTTTTGCTTTACCTTAATACTACATACACGGTTGTAGACTAATGAGATGTTAATGGTTCATTTCAATTCGTGTGCATTAATGGCGTTCATTAATGAACCTATCCCATTAAGCCTCTATTAATCGATCATCAATTAGTCACCTATACTGTAATAGCACGTCAACGGTTTATGTTTAATATTGATCATATACATACATACTAAATGAAACGTGAGAAAACCAGCCTCGCTCTCAGGATAGGTATGCCAGTGCCTATAGACGGCTAAAAAGGTTGATGTTAGAAGTACCTATAAACGCCGAGTGTAAATGAGTGTAAATGAAGCGAAAGTAGTTTGTCAGGATCGGGTTAGATGGGGACGTGTGATCTCTGCCTAATTCTCTAAGTATGTATGGTGACAAACAAAAAATATAGTCCTAAAATAGCTAGAACTATAAATGAACAAAATATTACTAATACTCAGCACTATTTGCTTAACTGTCTAACTTAAAACACATACAAATTTACATATACGACAAGTAAAATTTAGTATCTGAATGTATGTTTAAAATTACGACATAATATTTACTCTGAATCTTACATCACAGGTGTATTTATTTGTCTGGAAGCTAAGTTACTAAGTTAAATTTGCTTAGCCCAAAGCGCTACGAAGTAGGCTGTACCTGCGAAGCCTGACGAAGGCTTTTAAGGAACATCGTGACTCCCTTCCATAAAAGCTTTGCGGGTGCTTACTTAAGTTATTGCTTATACTTAAGCATCGCTTTTGCAATATTAATCTGCTGCTGAGAGTAATGGAATGACATTTAAAATGTGCTTTTAAATTAAAGTCGTGGGATGTAAGTAAAATAATAAATAGCTTCTTTTCTTCGTTACATATCGTTAAGAATAACTTAATGGAAAGAATGAGCTAAGATACTTTATAAATATTTAATATTAAATCCATATCATTCCTGATATTAATACTGAAATATGTTTACAAAAAGATATAGAAAAACTGTAGGTAGTAGTAGGTTACTGATATAAAAAAAACAAAGAAAGAAAACATTTTATTCACTGCATTGAATAACATTCACACAAACAATAAACATCAAGAATGAAAAAATTTTAATGCAGTGAAAAGGTGCATCAAAGTTTTGCATCACTGGTCCTCCGGCAGCACTCGATTTGAGAACTGTCACAAGTGCATATAATAAAAATAATAAACGTACACACAATAATATAATAACATCGCAACAATTAACCCCAGACATTATTGAATTTATCTTTCTCTCTTTTCTATTGATTTTTATATAAAATTTACGTGTTTATCTACTATAATAATGAAATATATAATAAATTCACGTTCACTAGTACCCTTAACTAAACTAGTTATAGCTTGCACCTATATATGTATTGGATACGCCGGAATGACCTAAATACATTGGACATCAACAGGAAGTCTCACTCAGTATATTTCGAAATCATATTCTATCCTTCGAAATATTATTATAATAATATTTATTAATAATATAATTAATTAATTTAATTTATAATATAATAAATTGATAGTTGTCTGTTCTGTCTGTTCTCACTTCGAGCAGATCCACTAGTTTCACTGGTAATTTTAGGTTTAATAATGAATAAATATTAATTTAACTTAATAAATATAAAATAAGTTACTTAATAGAATATGTTTTTTTTTTAAAGTCTGTTTGCAGCTTAAGTATTTAAGTCTTAAATACGCTGTAGTGACTATTATTATTGTATGTACGCGTATTTTGGAATCCATATTCATCGAAATACCTTGGTTTTATTTTCAGTTTCGAGTAAAATAAAACTGAGTTTTTTCCTAAAAATTGCCTTCATTTTTCATAGTGAGGTAGGTTTGTTAAAATTTTCTGTTAAATAAATTGGATTACACAATATTATGAAAGTTTGTGCAGCCATTAACTTTACTCCATTTACAAAACTAAATATGATAATCACATAAATAACGACCATTTTAAACAATTCGATATTTTTTTTCTTTTTGAAGACCTCCGTGGCTTAATCGGTTAACCGCCGGTTCGATTCCCGGTGAAGGCTGAGTTAGGCACTATAAATGTTACTCGTTTTTATTCTGCTTTTGTTGATTATATATGCTATATATGTATTTATTTATAAATGATTAATATTTGTGTCTTTGATAAACATTAATTAAAAGCACCCTTAACTTAAACGTACTTAAATGTACTTAGTAAGGGTTTACTTCAATTGCTTTAATAGCCTCCTTCAATATATTAACTTTTAGTTAATAATCATCATTAAACATAACAGGTAGTGATCAATATTAAAGGAAAAGTATTCACGATAAATATTTTTGTGCTCTTGTAAAAAATTACTTAAATTCAAGTTTAAAACGTTCTGATTACTCACGTTGTCACAAGTTTGTCGATGAAAACGCTGCCTTGTTCATTGGAGCAAATAATTTCATATTTCTTCAGGAAACGAAAAAGTTTTAACAACCTTTCTGTGAATCTTGAATCATTCTTTTATGATATTAGATTTGCCAATAAAGAATTGCAAGATTATAAATTGGGATATCTGAGTTATTAGGTTACTTAGCATAACTGTAGTTATAATCTATACCTAAAAGCCCATATTTAAACATTATTATCCTGTAATTAAAGTTATTTCTTTGATCTTCTTTAATTCAATTTAGTTCTTTAATTTTTTAGAATTCCTCTAGCTTATTTATGCCTGCCAGTCCATATACCAACATTGATATGATAGTTCATATAATTTCTTTTTTTTTGTAATGTAGTGAAACTCTTTATTAATAATCTCTTTTATGTAAAGTTCATGTTTTGACAAAGAAGACACCATTTCACGATGCCCTGTTTACCTTTATATTACGCAAAAAGAATTCTATGTAGCTGTCGTTCTTTCCAGCATGTCTTAGGAGGCGACTCAGGGACTAAAGGTAGAAGGCGTCAATTGGGCAATGTGCTAGCAACCTGCCACCAATTTTCCATTATGACAACAAAACCCCAAAATTCATACTAAAAAGTGACCTAGGCGATATTATATCTCCGGGGTTTTGTCCACTCCGAAAGGGATTAAAGAACATAATGTATATGTATGTAAATAATAACAATACTACAAAGAATTCGTAGTACAGACCAAGAGGATGCGTGCACCTACAGAGCTAGGAAGAACGTAAAGTGCACTTATACTACGAACACGCATTCGTAGTCTGAAGGCTTCTAGGCTACTTGTTATGGAAAGTGGGACGGAGCCTTTGTGTGCTACGGACATTGATTGCAGGGAACAGGCATTGTCTCAGGGAGGCTTTCATTCCAACACTTCAATTAAGATCGTGAATCAGGTGGTGTGAAATTCTTTATTTGAATCCCGTGACTATAATGTGAGTTTATCTAGGATGATAGTTTAATTTTAGAATTAGTATAATACCTTATATATAATGGCGATTTTGAGTCCTGACTTTTAAGTTGATAGAAAATATATTAAATTAACCTTACATGGGTAGATTTAAGTGCATGCACATTTACTGGCTATTACCTATCCCTAGGGATAGGCAGGTTTCCTTACGATGTTTTCCCTCGCCATTAGCGACTGTATGTTTAAATTTCATTCATTGGTACAAGCTTTAGCCGGGATGTAAACCTAGGACCTTTATCATAAGAAGTTAGAGGTCTTACCCACTGGGCTACAGCCGCTTTTAATAATACTTTTGAGACATTCTTATTCTGTCCGTTATGAAATTAATATATAATGTGTTGTTATCAACAATTTCTAGCTTAAGAGCTTAGAATACTGATTCTAGTGCGTCTAGAAACGACTTCATTAAATGCTCTAGTGCCTAGTGTTTGAATACTAATGAGGAATCAACGCTTGCTAAAGTTTATGTAGATTTAAACATACACATCACGTCCTTAAAGCCTTGAGGTGTGAACAGAACAACAGCTTAATCGAAAGTTTGCATATGAATTTTCCATTGATGGTGTAACGGTTTTAATAAATAATATTGAAGACAGGTTACTACCCGTATGTTTGAAAAGGTTATGCGAATAAATTACAGTAGATTGACAAAAGGAATATATGTGGGTGAAGGTAGTGAACCGTATCGCCTTATATAGGCACTGACTATTACCTATCCTGAGGGATAGGCAGGTTAGGTTAGGTTAGGTTCCTCACAATGTTTTCCCTCACCGTTAGCGACTGTAAATTATGTACGTAAATGAAAACACATATTTAAACTAGATTTTATATAAAAATATATTTAATTTATATATACATTGATGGCGTTTAATCTATGTCGGGTAGACAGTATCTCCTAGGTCACTATTTAGCATGAATATTGGGGTTGTGATGTAGATGTGATAATGGAATATGGATAAATGGTGACAGGGTACTAGCCCATTGGTGAAAGGATTCCATTGACTTCTAGTCCCTTAGTCGCCTATTACGACATGTCGGTAAGAACGGCAGGTAGTTAGCATTCTTTTTACGTCCCAGTCTAGCACGGAGATAGCTATGTTTATACACATCACGTCAATTAATTTTGAAGAGGTACATAAATCAAACCAAACAAACACTTTCATCATTAATAACCATTGCAGGGTAGTCAGATGTTACCGTGACTATCTCCGCAATTGCGGGAGTAGTATTTCTATGATCACTTTGAACCCAAGAGATTACCAGATAGTCAGTACTCATTGTGGCGTATGTAGGTAGCTATGTCACTATTTACAAGGACTAATTATTACGTGTTCATTACTTAACTGAGGTTTTCTCAAAAGGTTTAATGAACAAAATGTACTTAAAAACTTAGTTAACTTTATTTCCTATGCTATGTAATATACATGTTTAGCGAGATCGAAATTTTTAATGTACTGCTTTAGAAATACCAATAATCTACACGGAAATATGAATTTTAATGTAGACAATTTTATTAACTAACAAATAACCTTGGTTGCTTCCAATATTTTCTTTAATACAACTGAGCTATATTATTTTGAACACACGTGTACAAATACTGAGATTCCTTTATCCGGATGAATAGCGAAAAGGCACGTTTAAACGAGCATGAATCGATTGCACAATATAATATAAGTCTGTATGAGGAGGTATATATAAAACATACGCTACACGACTTGCTTAAACACAGTCCCTTTTTTATTGTGGCGGGGTAGTCAGAGGCTTGAGTGCCCATCACCATAATAAAGAAATATCAATTAAGTGAAATTATTAAGTCAAGGTCGAGACAAATGGGGATTCGCGATCTCTGCTTATCCCTTTGCACAGAACAGGTGTGGTAGTAATGTATACACATATACATTCACGTCCTTTTATACCTTTTGGGGTGGACATATCCTCGAAGACACGATAATATCTTCTAGGTCACTTTATACACGAATATTGAGGTGGCAAACAATGGTGTCAGGTTGTTAGCCCATCACTCAATATATTCTATTTCCCACTTGTCCCTTAGTCTGCAATCAGGAAAAACGGTATCTAATTAGCATTATTTTACATCCCAAAATAGCATAGGACGTCCATACTTCCACTAAATAACTCATCAAGTGTGTACTTGCCTTTATTTGCCCGATAAAGCCTAATTCAGAAATAGGCTAACATAGGTGGACCAATCATTTATGGATTGCCAATACATTAATATTCTGCGTGCTTAGGTAGGGATTTTATCCTCTAGAAAGAAGGCGAAATATTTTGCTTTGGATATTACAATATGGATAGCAATAAAACGAGTGATTGTAAGTTAACGTTTTAAGTGTAAAATTTATTAATTTGGGTTATAAAAGTCAAATGTAATGTATTTAACATAAGTACAAGTACAGTACATTCATTGAAAGACAAAACATTTGCCTGACACTGGTTGTCTCTTAGCATTGAATACTACAACCAACAAGAAACTCTGGCTTTGCACCCATTGGATAGGTAGTGAACCGTATCGGCGTATATAGGCACTGGCTATTACCTATCCTGAGGGATAGGCAGGTTTTCTTACGATGTTTTCCCTCACCGTTAGCGACTGTAAATTATGTACGTAAATGAAAAACACATAGGTATTTAAATTTCATTCATTGATACATGACAGAGTCGGGATTCGAACTTAGGATCTTTCTCATACAAGTCCGAAGTCATACCCACTGGGCTACAGCCGCTATTTAATTAACATTAATTTAAAATACTTGAGATACAAATTGAGCAATAGTAGTTGAGCGACTTAATATTTCTTTGAGTTTGTCGTTACTTCTTGTATTTCATTTAATATTTGGCAAATGTATTTTAATTCTAAACGGTATTTAATATTTAATTGTTTATGAAGTGTTTCGAATACAAAAACACTTTGAGACACGAGAGAAATACACTAATGAACCACTTTGCCCTTTATTCTCTGGAACATTGTGTTAAATCTTCTTGGCACTCATTTGAAGTTACTCCCAAGCAAATTGGAAGAAAACTTGTGATTTTATCCGTATATCAACAACAATCAGCACCAAAAATCCCTACCATATAAATTTCATGAGTTCTGTAAATAAAATTGTTTTCAATAATGTTGTCATAGATATAGTGATCGGAATTTTGGCTTATCTGTTTAAATACCGTGGTAACTAATGACGCAAACCTCGTTATCATTTTCTCGGATAGCGGTACGTTTAAAAATCTACTACTTTAATTCGCCCAGACAAGTACCCGATTTTATAATTTGTATGCTTCGAGATTTGATTAATATTTGTTAAATTGCCATTTAACAAACCGTGGTTTTAATTAAAAATACGTATCATAACAAATAACATAAGACCTCAAATAAAATATCAGTAACTGACAATCTATACTAATATTATAAAGCTGAAGAGTTTGTTTGAACGCGCTAATAGGTTCGATTCAAAAATTCTTTTTGTGTTAGATAAACCTCACCCTGCTACTAATAGGAGCAAAGAATATAATATAAAAATCAAATTATGTTTCATGTAATGAAAACTTCTGAAAAAAAAAAAATTGGCAAGTTATTTGATATTGCTTGTTATTTATAAAGTAGCTTAGAAAACGTTGCTTAAATTGAACTTTTTATTAATTCGAACCGTCTTTAAATTCCTAAAAGTTATTATAGGATTTGTGATGGTATTGCTATAGAATAAACAAGTTGAAAACTGTGCGTGAGAAAACTTGGCTATTTATCGAAAAAGGCAAATCAGTATGTATACAAAGCGAAATGGTTTATCACCTATCGCGTTGGATATTGTAAATCAATCAATTAATAAGTATGTTTCACGTAGCTGAATACCATCACAACAAAAAATACTTAGATGATATTAGACACTCAACCTCGGACTAACCAAAGGCTTTTAAGGTCGTAATACCTTATACATATATGTTTCTTCTCTATCCTTAAATTGAGCTTTTTATTAATTCGAACCGTATAACTTCACTTCGAAAAATCAAATTTATGTTAATATTGAAATTTACCTCTCTGTATTTCCAGACACTCGGTAATGTAGTCGAACGGATATTTTTTTATATCTGAAATAGATTATTCACAATGCAATTTGTAAGCTCGTTCTAGGTTTTATTACTTATCAATATTCTTCCATAGTTTTGTTAATTTTACGCTTACTCAAATTCATACTCTCAAGTTGTTAAAACTTGTCATCATCAGTCGTAAAGTTTTTTTATTCCCTTGTTTTAAAATTCTCCTTTGAATATTGTTTGTTCGTCTTTAAATCGCTAAAAGTTATTATAAGATTTGTCATGGTATTGATATGGAATAAATCAATGATAAATTGTGTTATATGGAGTCCAAGGTTTTTACCAGCTCTAAAGAGATTTATTATAAGGCAAGAAGAAAAGCTTCCCTTATCATAAAATATTTTAAATAGTAATATCTAAGAAGAAAATATGTAAACAAACATAACTTGACGATTTGCTCATTTATCGAATGTATACAAGTTGCCGTGACTTATCATCTGTTATGTTGGATATTGTATATCAGTTAAAAAGTGGGTTCCGAGTAACCAATGTTCATCACAACTAAAAAAAGTTTGTTACCTCTGACTACCCAAACCAAAGACTTTTAAGGTCGTAATACCTTATATTGTATGTATGTAAAAAGCACAAAAATAGTTATGATAACCAACTTTGGTACATGACATCATACCACTTATCACGTTGACTCTTCAGTGAAAAGTAAATGCGGAGCGGAGTAATATTTATGGTTACATCTAGCCCACTTTTTACCAGATAGTCAGCACACAACATGACAGGAAGAAATGAAAATGTTAACAACATTTTTGAAATGTAAAAATGTTGATGTAGTCTTTTTTGTTAGGTGATATCTGTATAAAGTGTATAAAGTCCGAATTTTTGCTATAAATATAATTCTTAAGTACTCCTTAATACCTATGTGATATTGGGATAATTTAACGTATTAAATTTATTAACGTGATATTTTCTTATTATTAACTATTCAATGATATTTGACCAGCCAAATACCCAATTTTCACCAAACAGCTAGCACCAAACAGGACAGGTGGTAAGCCCAGCGTTCACATATATTAAACAAAATTCACAATAACGTATATACAATTCAATAAGTGATTTTATGATAATGACTATATGTGTAAGGTATTGAATAAAAAGCATTTCATTTTATTTAATGGATATGCGAATTTTTGATCACCCCGCACGGATATAATGTCGTAAAACTTTTTGTTTATCTTTTACCTGTCTCATTTCGTGCAAAATATCAAGTTTTCGCCTCGTTTTGAGTTGACCATATAATCTTTTACTCTGAATTTACCCTAATATCTTTCTACCCCGCAATAAATTTCAAGTCTTGAGTTTAAATCTCTATTTGTTTTGTTACAGCCTCTAAGATTTGTTTTGAAATTCCTATTGATCCGAATTTATTTTGGAACCACAGAAACGGCATAACGCAGAGTTACCCAAGCCTTCAGCGAACAGATTAAGAAAACTTTTTCGTCTTGTCAAAACTTGGCGCCTCGAACTGACAGTTGGAACGCTTCAGTTAAGAAAGAAGGCAAAAGTTTGTAACAACCTTTTTCAAGTGGCGGCGTTTGATCGAAAACAGAATCGTAATAAATGTTTGAATTTATGTAACTTAACACGTAGAAAACACATCACCTTTCCCTGTAGAGGGATAGGCAGAGATCATTCCCATCTGTCCCGATCCTGACAAACCATTTTCGCTTCATTGACACTCATACACATTCTCATATGGCAGTTATGGGTACTTCTTACGTCACCCTTTTCAATATGGCGTCTATCAGACATACATATATATGTATTTACAAAAAACAAACAAACGCATTCACGACCATTAACCTTTGCGGGATAGTCAGAGGTTCAGGTGTCCATCTCCACAACTGCGAAGGTAGTAATTCTATGGACACCTCGAACCCACGTGTTAACCAAATAGTCAGTGCTCAATGTGACGGGTGGTCAGTTATGTCGCCATTTACAAGCACTGACTATTATCTGTTCAACGAACTGGTAGGTTTCCTCATGATGTTTTCCCTCACCGTATAATTCGATGTATTTCGTAAATGTGTTTTGTTTTTATTACGAAAATGTACATAGAAATTCATTTCCATTGGTACAAACTCAAGCGGGATTTGATATTTGATATGTATTTATTTGGTTTAAATCATTTCACACAAAGAACACATACATTCATATGCAGAGATAAATCGTTGTCTCAATTTTGACGAACCACTTTAGCTTCTTTGATACCCATACACTTCCTCATACACACTCGTCAGTTATAAGTCTTAACCTTTTTGGATTTATCTACAACTGAATTATCCACCATAATAATAGTATATGAGCAACCGTACTTATTAAGGCTCCGTGGTTTAGCAATCGGGAGGCCAAACCGAAACCTTTTACAATATTAAAACGATATTCTACCTGCGTTCGGACTTTGGAATTACTATTCGAAATTCTCTATACGAAAACCGCATTCATTCACACACTACATACATATTAGTATAGGTACTGGGCTAGTAATAGCGGCTGTAGCCCAGTGGGTAAGACCTCGGACTTCGTATGAGAAAGGTCCTAGGTTCGAATCCCGACTCTGGCATGTACCAATGAATGAAATTTAAATGTGTTTTTCATTTACGTACATAATTTACAGTCGCTAACGGTGAGGGAAAACATCGTGAGGAAACCTGCTTGTCCCTCAGGATAGGTAATAGTCAGTGCCTATATACGGCGATACAGTTCACTACCTATCACATTGAGTGCTGTCTATCTAGTGATACGCGGGCTTCGAATGACCCATACCTAACATGCCTTCGAAATTTCGGAGATGGGCTTTCAAGCCTCTGACTACCCCGCCACAATAAAAAAGGGAGTGTGTATACACAAGTCGTGAAGCGTATGTATGTATACATACACATCACACCTGATTCCCTGTAGAGGGGTAGGCAGAGATCACAGATCCCATTTGTCCCGATCCTGCCAGACCACTTTCGCTTCATTGACACTCATACACACTCGGTGGTTATAGGTACTCCTAACGTCACTCTTCAATATATCATCTATCTGACTGTTATATGTGTTATTGAATAATATCATTATATAAAATAACTAAAAGTATGTACTCATATATATTCACGTCCTTTAAACCCTTTCAGGGTGGATAGAAACTCGGAGATAAAACTCCCAGGTCGCTTAGCAGGATGAATATAAGGATCGCGATGTCATAACGGAACATTGGTGCTGGCCCAACGACCAATACATTATATTTACCCCTAGACCCTTAGTAGTTACGGCATGCCGGGAAGAATGGCAGCTGGTAAGCATTCTTTTAACATCTTACACTAGCACAGGACAATGCATGTATTCCGCATTTATAATAAATTAATACATGTGAGTGTAGAGTAAGAGAGATAGGATCGTTCCAGATGGCGATCAATAACTTGTGCCTATACCATTCGTGATTTAGAGGCGTGAATACATGTATGTATAATTTAAATGTATAAAAAATACTATATCTGCTTATAAATCTAAAATTTGACAAGGTAAATGTAACATTTAATATGTAATGTTAATATAACGTTACAAATAAAAATATACCTACTTATTACAACGTATGTACATGCAAGTCTGGGACGTCAAAAGAATGCTAACTAGCAGCCGTTCTTCTCAATATCGTAGGTGGTGACTAAGGGACTAGGGTCAATGGAATCTATTAGGGATGGGCTGGCAACCGGCTACTAAGATTTCATACATCATCATCACCCCAATATAGACGTCAAAACGTGACCTAGGAGACATTATCGTGTATCTGTGGCCCTGTCCACCCGGAAAGGGATTAAAGTACGTGAATGTATATTTATGTATGTATGTTGTTATATGCCCGTATACCAGTAACTAAAACTATTGATTCATTCCTTTTATAGACTGGTCTAGATATTCTAGTATTCTATTTTGATGTCCGCCGAATTCAAGATAAAATTCAAATTGAATATTTATATAAAGACACTCAAGTGTATGTATAAGGTTACTAAGGGTAGGTAGAGTTAAATATCTTAAGAAATAAATCGTTCGTTTTACCTTGAATATATCAAGAAAGAAAAAAGCATTTATTTTTAATAATTTGAAATCTCCGTGGTACAAACGGTTAACCATTTTAAGGTTAATGGAGCGGTTGTATGTTCGATTTCCGGTGGAGACAGAAAAAGAGTTACGCTTTACTTCTGCTATCAAGTCTGCTCGTTGATTATTATAATATATTGTACTTTATTTGTTTTTATCTATTTATAATAAGTATGTTTTTTTTTTATATGATATATGCGTTGGCTAGCACTTTTAACACAAGTCTTAAATGAATTTACAAAGAGGCAAAGTAGGTATAAAAGTGTCCTAAAAATTGAATTTCTTTATACATACTGAAAAACTGATTTTCATTTGACATATACCAAAAGAGTGGCTAAAATATAATATTGTTTACTTATACTGAAATAAGTATTATTTTTACCCCTTTCAAAACTTAAAAATATTTGATTTACTTTCTTAAAAATATAAAAAAAAAATTATTGAATCTTCTTTTTACACTCCATTAAAAAAACTTTCTTTGTCCCTTAAACTCAATATAAATACTTAACGAATTTCCAAAACAAAACTGATTTGCAATCAATTAGTCCACAACACCATTCGGAGCACAACAGAACAACTGACTACGTAATTTTCTCCTAGTCGCTTCGTAGTATAACGAGCTTGAATTTGCATACGAAAATTAGGGTCTGGATATTTGACTCTAATCATGTTAAAGGTCTTGATTAAATTTCGTGATAGACTGGGACGCGATTTGAATACTAACTAGCTGTGATTCGTCCCGGTACGTTGATCGAGTCTATTGATTCTATTGGACAATAAAGTTATAGTTGTAAACTATAATGATACCTATAGTTTTAAGACCTCCGTGGCGCGATCGGTTAGACGCCTGAACGCTAATTGTTAGGTCCCGGGTTCGATTCCCGGTGGGGGCAGAGTTAAGAACTACGCTTTTCTTCTAGTTTCCAGTCTGGTCGCTGATTATATATGCTATATATGTATTTATCTATATTTAATATGTTTATATTTCTTAAAAAAATACGTTGACTAGTACCCTTAACACAAGTCTTAAATGAACATACCGCCTTGGTTCAATTAGTGTAATAATGTCCAAATATTATTATTATAGTTATAAACTATAATAATACCTATAGTATGATTAATAACTAACGGGACTTATCACGTAAGTTTTTATATAATAAAGTTACCGTTGTAGCTAAATAGACAAAGATGATATTATGTATCTGAGATTCTGTCTACTTTGTAGATAGTGCTTAATATGGTTTATATACTAAGGTTACTTCAGTGTGGTTTTTAAGAATTTTATAGTAAAATTTGAAATTATTGTACTTGTATTTTCCTGATATATATTTTCCTAATAATAGGAGAGCTTTGTTATTACCAGTGCAAACATTCATACATATATTCACATCTCTAAATCTAATCAATAATAACAATCGAATACTACGGTGAGGAAAAACATCGTTACGAAACTACCTGTTTCCCGAACAGGTAATATAAGAATTCGTAAACGGTGACATGGCTTACCACCTATCACATTGAGAACTAACTGTCTGGTAAACACGTAAGTTCGAAGTGACCATATAATGACTACCTTCGTATTTGCAGAGATGTACACCTGAACCTCTGACTACCCCGCAAGGGTTAATTTTCGTGAACTTATTTTTAGATAGAACCAAACGAGTTAGACAGAGACTATCGATCGCCACCTTGAATGGGTAACCAATATCTCTTGATTCACTCACACCCATTAACCTTCACATACATGCTTTTCTGTTCTTCATTACTTTTACTCTTTGGGAAATCGTAAAAGGCAAGTTAGGACCCGCTCCGGTTTCGCACGGGTATGAAAAATATAGCCTACTCCACTATTTAATGGATGTTATTATACATATAAACTTTTCTCTTGAATCACTCTAACTATTAAAAAAAACCGCATCAAAATCCGTTTCGTAGTTTCAAAGTTTTAAGCATACAAAGGGACATAGGGACAAAGAAAGCGACTTTGTTTTATACTATGTAGTAAAGTGACAATACTAATTTCACTTCCTACATAAAACCAGTTAAAGAAAAACCGACCCTATCCCGTATGATTGATGAACTATTTTCGTCTACACTCATCAATAACGTTCGAGATTATTTGACAACGCCTCTCCGTGGCACCGACCATCCATTATATATAATAGGAGATTAAATTTAGACGTTCGGAAGCTGTTCTTATTAAGATAATGTATATAATATGCAGTAATAATATAAATAAGTAGTAACTAAGTAAGTAGTAAATAACTAGTATTAGATTGTATTTGTATAATAATATAGCGACTGTAAATAAGTGGATAATCTGACTTCTTATCAGAAAGGTCCTAGGTTCGAATTCCAATTCTGGCATGTAATGGAATGAAATATAGCCAGTGCCTTGGTCTACCGTTGGTTTGGAAGTCCTAGCTTGGAGGAAAACCAACAAGAAACTCCAGTGTATGTGTGTACTTCTTACGATGGACGATTAGATTACAATACACAGATTGCTAATCAATTTTCTATAGAAAACTAAACAAAAAACAGTATAGTTGTCAGACCCAGAATACGAACCTAGGACATAAAATAAGAAGTCAGAAGTCCAATCCACGAGACTACAGCCACCTTACCGATGCCTATTACTAATTAATAAGCTCGTTGAAAGCTCAATGTGTAAGTAATTATAACTTCCGTTTACACACCCGAAAATTATGAGCAAAGCTGTGCAGACTAATTTAGAAGTTTACTTTTCGGCAAACTTTTAGCAAAGCTATTAGCTTAAGAGCTGTACTTAAATAAACATGACTCTTATGAGCTTTTTTTCCTTACTGGGAAGACAGTAATTTATATTGCTGACTTATATTATGCTAAAATAAGAAATATATACGTTATAAAATTAAACATACATGTGAATGTATGAACGTATGCGAAATGCGTCGAATATTACGGTAAGGGAAAACATCGTCAATAGTTAGTGCTTGTAAATGGCGACATGGCTTACCACCTGTCACATTGTGTACTTACTATCTGGTTAACACGTAGGTTTGAAGTGGTCATAGAATTACAACCTTCGCAATTGCGGAGATGGACACCTGATCTTTTGACTATCGCGCTAAAGTTAAAATTAAATTAAAAAATTAGGGTATCTCATTATTGATAGTTGGAATGAATTGTTTCATTGTCGTATTAAGACATACTTGTGATGATATTTGTACATGTTGGGAGGTTTTTTTTAGCTTAAAACTTACATAAATATTATTGTAAAACATTATTCATCTGAATAGGTAGGTAATATACCTACATCACGTCTGTCTTTGTAGAGGAGTAGACAAAGATCACGGATCTCAATTTGATCAGAATCGGGACAAATGGGGATCCGTGATCTCTGCCTACCCCTCTACAGGGAATCAGGCTTGATGTCTGTGTATGTATGTTTGAAAAAGGGTATCTCTTGCAGCAAGAAAATATATGTAAGGCTATTTTATATTAAGGCTGCGCTGGGCGTGATTTATTACCCTCTATCAACCAGCGGATACGGAAATACCTTATTTTTAAGGCTGTATCCCACTTTGCAATCCAGCTTTATTGTTGCGAAAGTAAATAGGGGCCGGCCCTATAGGACATGACAGTCAGATAGACACCATATGACAAAAGGGTGACGTTAGATGTACTTATAACCACCGAGTGTGTATGAGTGTTAATGAAGCGAAAGTGGTTTGTCAGGATCGGGACAGTTGGCGATCTGTAATCTCTGACTCTACAGGGAATCAGGCGTGATGTGTATGTATGTATATATAGGTTCCTATCCCAATATACTCCATTGACCCATAATCCCTTACTCACCTCCTACGATATGCCGAAAAGAACGGCAGCTAGTTAACATTTTTTTACGTCCCAATCTTAGTAACGTGAGTTACATAAATATCTGAGTCATGCTACAAATAATAATAATATTTGGACGTTATTACACAAATTGAACTAGCCCCTTGGTAAGTTCATTTAAGACTTGTTTTAAGGGTACTAGTCAACGTATATTTAAGAAATGTATACATATTATAAATAGATAAATACATATATAGCATATATAATCAACGACCAGACTAGAAAGCAGTAGAAAAGCGTCAAAATGATGTCATAAAAGGTCACTCTAACTTCTGCCTACCTTAATAAAGATTCAAGTCGTGAATACAATTGACTTGCATTCCCTTCTATTGATTAAATGCTAATCCTTTGCCAAGTGAATTGTTGGGCACGGAATTCTGAAACAGGGTTCTGTAGGTATTTGGTTCACGACTGTTAAGGTATTGGGGTGGACAGACGCTTGAGTGTGTTGTTACAGATTTTGGGTTTTAAAATAATGTTCATATGATAGCCTGGCAGACAATATTTAATGTAACAGGTGGCAAGCCTAATTACTAATTAAGTTCGGAGAACAGGTAGGTTTCCTCACGATGTTTTCCCTCACCGTAGTATTTATATAATGAGTTTATATACGGCGTGATGTGAATATATTTACATTTATTCAGATCACGCCTGTGTCCCTGTAGAGGGGTAGGCAGAGATCACGGATCTCCGTCAATCCCGATCCTGACAATCCACTTTCGCTTTATAAGAAATATCAATTTACAATTATTGGATAATTATAATTTTCTCTCCGGATTGAGCAGTAAAAAGTAATTGTGTTTCTGTATATGTATAATAAAACAATGAAGCGAGAGTGATTTGTCAGGATCAAGACTAATGCCGTGCTTCTGCCGACCTCTCTTCAAGAAAATAGCCGTTATGTGTATGCATGTATAAAAACCACAAATCCATTAACATTAAAATATGAAACAAGTTATTAACGTGTCCCCTTACACATACAGGATCAGATGATTACTTTCCGATAGTCCCCAATTCGCATCAAATAGAAATCTTGAATAGCCAACATCAAAGTAAACGAAATCAAAGAGTATTTCGCTGCTTTAAAACTAAACTGAAGAAACTCAAAAAACACTATTTTGCAAAAAACGTTGTTTTATAATATAGTTGATATATTTTTGACATTAAATTGCATATAATTTAAAAAAATGATAAATTTTTTATCTTTTTATACCTTCAATATGTTTTATGTACTTATTATTTAATCTTTTTGAGATAAAATGTTCACATGAATAAAATCGAGTTTCTTCAGTTTAGTTTTAAAGCAGCGATTTGAATCCACGTTTACTTATACTACGAATTCTTACTACGAGCATTCATACTACGATTTATTCAACAATGCCATACTACGAATCCATCTTGTTATTCATACTACGAATTTGTATTGTATTTATTCTGCTTTGTGAACTTTATACTACGAATTTTATATAAATTCATTTTAAACAGGCTTTTAGGGTGATTCTGTTGAACGTTACTGAACCATTGAAACATGATTAATTTGCATTAAAACTCACCTTTAGAA
This sequence comes from Leucoptera coffeella, assembly GCA_030578115.1. Taxonomy (NCBI): domain Eukaryota; kingdom Metazoa; phylum Arthropoda; class Insecta; order Lepidoptera; family Lyonetiidae; genus Leucoptera; species Leucoptera coffeella. The sequence goes on from JAMBLF010000417.1 coordinate 33,954, forward strand.
TTAGCCACAGTTCAGCGAAGCAAGTGAGTGGCGTATTCGACAGATTTAGGCCTTATTTGTATGTTCACGACCGTAAATCTGTATGATGTAGGCAGAGACTTAGGTGTATTTTCATATATACATATATTCATTTCCTGATATCCTTTTCCGGGTGGATAGAACCTTGGAGAGACTATAATATCTCCTAAGTTACTTTTAAGGATAAATATTGGGATTGTCATGTTAAATGGAACTTTGGCAATAGGTGGTTACTCCATCGCCCAATAGATTTCATTTACCTCAAGTATCTACGTTAGAAGCTCGTACAACATATCGGAAAAACGGTGTATAGTTAACATTCATTTTACACCCCAGAATAACACGGGATTTACGGAATTATGGAGTGCAAATCGGTTCACATATAAAACAATAGAAAATATGGTTCCTCTTTTATATCTCGAACCAAATATATATATATATACATGGTGGAAATACCTTGATGATTTTTCAAAATGTGACAAAAAAATTGCCTTTTAGGCAGACGCAATTTTAAAAAAGCTAGAGTCCCAATTAATAAATAAATTGACCATGATTGACAGCTTATATAATCTACACTTCTGTTCACCTCACAGAAAACACATGTAACTTACATGCATGTAATGTTATACTATTTTTTAACCGAAATGACACAGCGAAATAAAAATGAATACTAGCTACTGAAGACGTAAATGAAAAACAACCTTATACCTTTAACATAAAGTTCCTTTTCTCATACCAACCTAATTTTTAATATTATGCACGTCTTCAGCTTACCACATGTTGCCTTGTATTATGTTTAGCGATTTAAAGCCTTATGTTCAAGGATTAAGGTTGACGTTTCAATAAACTCGTGAGAGGTTTCATTTTTTCGGTGGCGTAATGTTTTTTTTATTTAGGTGGCAAAATAATGTTTTCCGGAGTGGGGGAAAATTGAAAATGGTAACGTATTTACCTCGAAAAGTGTTTGAAGTGACGGTATGCACGACATTTTGTACTTACATACTTTTACAAGCAACCTTTCAATTCCTTAAGGGTGGATAGGATTAAAAACAAAAAGGAAAGAAATGCATCGAATGCTGTGAGGGAAAACATCATGAGGAAACCTACCTGTTCCCCGAACAGATAAAAGTTAGTGCTTGTAAATGGCGACATGGCTTACCACCTGTTACATTGAGTACTAAATACTTGGTCAACACGTAGATTCGAGGTGGCCATAGAATTACTTTCTTCGCGATTGTGGAGATGGAAACCTGAACCCATGACCACCGCGCAAAGGTTAATGGTCGTGAATGCGTTTGTATTTGCCTTATTTGGATAGAAAATAGTAGCTTTTAATAAAATAAGGAATAAAAGCAGCTGGCAGAAGCTGGCGGGTTTCGGTTGATCAAATTTGAGGCTTTTTTTTAAGGCGGATGTACGCACCGTTAGGAATAGAAGAGCATGTATGAGAAGGTTAATGGGTGTGAGTCAAGCAAGAGAAATTTGCCCGGATTGTCCGGGTGGCGTTAGATAGTCTCTGCCTATCCCATTAGAGAAGTGGAAGTGTGAATATATGTTTTGTAGTTATTCCGACCTCTACCTAACCTATTTCCATCTTATTCGGATATATTCTTGTCAATATATGTACTATTATTCAAAAGATAATATAATAAGCAAAAATGAGATCGAGACAAATGGGGATCCGTGATCTCTGCCTACCCTTCTATAGGAAAACCGTCATAATGTGTATATATGTATAAAAAGCAGTTAGTAAGATTTTTTTTAATACCTAGGCTTAGCAAGAGTCTTTAAAAAAATCTGTATAAGAAAGTATCTAATGGAAATACATTTACGAGATTTCCAGGTCATCGGTTCTTTTGTTAAATGTGATGGGGGTCTTATGCGTAAAAGGTTATAGGAGACGATTACGTTGTCTATTATTCGACGTAGCTCAGTCGTTGAGGGCTTGACTCTGTATCAATGGGTACAGGGTATGAACCTCGGAGCATGTACCAAGAACATTTTTTTCTATTTTATATTTATCACAATAAATATACATTTGTAAGAAAGTGGTCTGTCAGGATCGGGACAAATGGGGATCCGTGATCACTGCCTGATTCCCTGTAGAGGAGTACTCTACAGGGAATCAGGTGATGTGTATGTATGTGTGTAAATAAGTATTAGTTTTACAAGTGTAATATATTTAATACTAATGACTTTTGTGGTAGATGATCTCTACCTATTCTGTTGGAAAACAGAGGCGTGTATACATATACATAAATATATATACATATATTATGTTATATAAGTTCCATGAGACCATAAATCTTTTACTCAATAAATCATGGATATTCAAATCCCTGTCTAAAAGGTACTAAACGTGATGCGTATATAAAACTCAACATACACACTCCATTCTCTACTTTGTTTCATTTCTACTAAAGTTCTCTCACGAAATAAACTTTTACTGTATACTAAACTGCGAATATTCTTCGAGATTTTCACACTGTTCTATCCATATAAGTTTAGCCACACAATGTTGCTATCTTTATATTCTTTTTATTCATACAAAAGATAGTAAAATAAGGAAAATAATTCAATGTCCATTAAAAATACTGAAATGTACACCAACATATAGCCATTACAGTTTTAAGAGATTTGCGATTTTTACTCATGATTAATAATTTACATCTGCTCGTGACCATGGCTACTGCAACGTAGTCGAAACGTCGGGTTAATAAAGGTAATTTTACTATATATAAACTTACGCGATAAGTCTCGTTAATCATTAATCATGAACATATAGCTAAACGCACAGTAAAGGTTAGGTTTGGGTTGGGACTGTATTATTTTGGTGTACAATTCAGTATTTTGCACTCTACATTTTCGAATAATCTGATGTTCCTTTGAACACTATCCGTATAATTCACTGCTAGGATGCATATACAATATCAATCATCTGCCGTTTTTTTAGGCATGTCATAGGAGACATGGGGAAATGGATTATATTAGTCAGTGGGCTAGTAACCTGTTCTTAATGTTCCATATGTACACAACTTCAATATTAAGACATCTTATGTCTGTTCCACTTCAAAAGGGATTTAAAGTTGTGAGTGTATAGTATTTAGTAATCCAAGAGGGGAATTAAGCTAGATCATTTAATATAAGGATTTAAAGTAACTCTAAGCCAAAGTAAGTTAGATGTACTAACTTATTGCTAATTCTCTTAAATCCGAAGTTACATTATTAAATAAGAAACATTAGCTTAAAATTTGCATTGTTATTGCCAGATAGTAAAGTTTACTTGAGTTTCAGTCAGTTGTGCTTTTGCCTTTTACTTGAAATGGAAAGGTCGGTTTGTGAGTTCAGATAAATGGATACTTTCATTTAATATTTGCTAATAATTCCTTTATAAATAAAATGAAAATAATAATATAAACTGAATAGGTAATTCTAACAATATATTCTTATTATTTTATTATTATTGTATTATTTTTATTATTATTTAGGTATTCAATATATTCTTTAATCTAACACCCATCCACTTCACCCATATATATTTAAGTATTCCTTTCATCCGCCGAGTACGTATCACGAAGTGTATATGTCAATGAATCGAAAGTATTGTTTAGGATCGAGACAAATGGGGATCCGCAATCTCTGCCTACTTTTCAGTAAGGAAATGAGCATGATGTGTATGTATGTTTAATAAGTTAATAAAGAAAGTTTTTAAATAAATGTCATCGCTGTCGGAGGGTGGTAGGTTTCTTAACACACTGACAGCATTCCCAGACGTAGACATTAAAACTTTAAGGCTTTCCAGTCTGGTCGTTGATTGTAAATATATATGTATTTATTTATCTATAATAAGTACATATTTCTTTAATTTAAGTTGCCTAGTACCTTTAACGCAAGTCTTAACTATACTTAGCAAGGGGCTAGTTCAACTAGTGTAATGTGTCCTATAATATCATTATTCATGGTTAATAACTAACGGGAGTTATGGCGTAAGTTTTTATATAATACATAATATAATAAATTTTATATAATATAGTCTGCCCGTGACCATGGCTACTGCAACGTAGCCAAAACCTGGGGTTAATGAAGGTAATTTTATTATATAAAAACTTACGCGATAAGTCCCGTTAGTTATTAATCATTAGTATAAATCGCGAATCTTTTAAAACTATAAAATTATTATTGTATTCAATTAGTCGTTCAACTCAAAAGTCAACCTTCAATCCTTGAATCGCCATCCGGGCATTAGAACAGGTGTAGCTCAAAAGTTGGTCGTAATGAGAATAATAACATAATACCCGCCTTACTAATTGAGGTAGTTAGAGACAAAATGACGTTTAGTTTACATAATGGTCGCTTTAACTTGGTTTGTTTTGATGTAATCTTTGTTGGTAGTTTGGCAAGGTTTTTTGCTAGTCTGGGACGTAAAATAATGTTAACAAGCTGCCGTTCTTTCCAGTTTGTTGTAGGAGGCGACTAAGGGGCTATGGGTGAATGGAATCAATTGGGTGATTAGATAGCAAACTGTCAGCAAAAATCTATATGACAAACGCGTTCACGACCATTAACCCTTGCGGGGTAGTCATAGGTTCAGGTTTCCATCTCCGCAATTGCGAAGATAGTCAAACTATGGCCACCTCGAACCTATAAACACGATATCACAACCCTTACATTTGTGCTAAAAAGTGACCTAGGAGATACTAAATCTTCGAGGTTCTGTTCACCTCAAAAGGAATTAAAGGTCGTCAATGTATATGTGTATTTTTTTCTTAATATGACTTTGAGTTGATGTCTTTCAATGTACAACATACCCTTTTAGATATTATAAACGTGTTTATAAACTTAGGCATCAGAGTCAGAAACTTAGCAATCTAGATCAAAGTTAGGTTAATTATTAAGTACTGTAAAGGAAACTCATATCTAAGTTATCTTTCACTTAGGTGGCCTGCACACATGGAAAATTATAATAATACTACGCACGGGTATAAAATATATAGCCTACTCCACTATTTAATGGATGTTTTTATACATATAAAACTTCCTCTTGAATCACTCTATCTATTAAAAAAATCCGCATCAAAATCCGTTGCGTAGTTTCAAAGATTTATTTTAGCATACAAAGGGACAGAGAAAGCGACTTTGTTTTATACTATGTAGTGATAAACATGACTATAACCACCGAGTGTGTATGACGAGGTGTATAAACGTCACTTAAGTAAAAATTGTTAGGGATGGGTCACCCGAAGCCCGCGTTTCACTAGATAGACACCACCCAACGTGATAGGTAGTGAACTGTATAGGGGAATATAGGCACTGGCTATTACATATTCTGAGGTTATAGGCAGGTTTCTTCATGATGTTTTTCCTCACCGTTAGCGACTGTAAATTATATACGTAAATGAAAAAAATATTCATTCATTGTTACATACCAGAGCCGGAATCCGAACTTTGACGTTTCTGTTAAGAAGTGACAGGTCTTACCCACTGGCCTAAAGCCGTTATGTTAAATATCTAATAAAATAAATAAGTAAGTTTACCTTGTATGTCAAATTTCTCTGATATCGACGCTACATAACATACATATCACTGGATGGTTCCCCATCCAAATATTGTTATACTCAACGTTGCTTAACTTCGGAAATCGAACGAGAACCAGTATACAAAAGCAGCTATAATTGTTACCAACAGATACTTGAAATTGATAATATAATCAATCTTAACTTCGACTAACTTAACTTAACTTGTAATATTCAAAGTGTCTAACGATCATTAATATTCCAAACTATTATTATCATACTATCACAATTACCATTCCAAATTTAACTTAGAAAATATAGTATCCAAGACATATATACATATATTCATACCTCTATGTCTAAGAGGGTAAGCAGAGACTATCGGTTACTACATGGAACGATCCTGACATATCTCTCTTGCTTCACTCACACCCATTAACCTTCTCATACATGCTCTTCTGTTCTTCACGCTACACCCACCTTGAGAAGAATGTCTCCAATTTGATCTGTATAAGTTCTACGAGGCCTACCACGTCCAACTCTATCTTCCACTTTGGCTTTATAGATCCCTTTTGTAACTGTGCTTTAATTAGGAGTCAATTAAAAGAACGTATATATAATAATAATATGCTTTATTCATAGAAAAACATTGACATACATAGACAGGAAATTAAAAAAAGAAAAAAGAAGAGAAAAGAAGTTTATACAAGTAAGTTATTAAATCCTACATGTGCATGTCATTGCCCAGTGAAATGGTCCCAGCTCAGCATATATACAATGATTGAAGTACAATCACAATCATCTCAATATATGTTATTTATATCTATGTATACGTATTAAGTAAAAGTCTGTTTGAACTAAATGTCTGTAGCTCCCTTAAGTAACCCTTTCTAAACTTTGTGATTTCCCTACCTTTACCGTAATAAGCAAATGTACCCAACCCAATGTTGGAATGACATCAGCTCGGAATGGCCTGGGCCGAGTAATTTTAAAGTAGTTGCCAAACTTACCTTGCATAGCGTCCGTTAATCCTTTTCGGAGTGGACAGAAACTTGGAGCGCTTTACCTCTTCGTTACTTTAGTTTTGGAGTGATTGTATTTAGCAAATGCTTCTGGGGTTTTATATAACTTTGTGAGGGCTAAATAGCTGTGTTTCTTCAGTGCGATTGGAAAAGGGTGAAAAAAGGACTAAGGGTTATTAGATAGATATATAATATTTTAAGAGATTAAATACTATACTGCCCACGATGTGTTATATCCATATGTAATTAAATACCTGATATTAATACTACGGTTAATTGATTTTATTAGAAATCAATAAAGTGATTGAATTATATTGCATATTATTATATAAAAGACAAACAGAAAACAAAAATATCATATTATAATATATAAAAGGGTGACGTTAGGAGTACCTGTAACTGCCGAGTGTCTATGAGGAGGCGTATGAGTGTCCATGGAGCGATAGTGAATTGTCAGGATCGGGACCAATGGGGATCCGTGATCTCTGTCTACCCCTCTACAGGGAATCAGGCGTGATGTGTATATATGTAATATTTAAACTGTATATAATATATGGTTGAAATGTACGGGGAAATCGTATAGAACATAAAGAGATGAAATTAGAGAGATTCTTTTCAAAGCCGATATACGTAGCGGGAAGATCAGAAGAGCGTGTATAACAAGGTTAATGGGTCTTAGTGAAGCAAGAAAGATTAGTCAGGTTCGTTCCAGGTGGCGATTAGTCTCTGTCTATCTCGTTAGGGAAGTAGAAACGTGAAGAAGGCTAAAACTCTAATTAAACACAGACAAGTAATTATAAATTCTGTTCGTGAAAAGTTTATTTACAGATGTATTCATAAATTTAAATTATTGTTTGTTCAAATCTAAATTAAGGTCATTGGTAATACGATGAAATATTATGAGGGAACCAATTAAAATTTCATTATAAGCAGCTTTAACTGTTATCGCTAAATTTAAACAATATTTGTTCCAAATGAAGTAATTAACATCTGCATACGTTTCATGATTTGTGAATACACACTTCTTTTTTTATTGTGGCGGGTTAGTCAGAGGTTTGAGTGCCTATTTTCGAAATTTCAACGGTATGTTAGTTATGGTCACTGGAAGACCGCGTTTCACTAGATAGACAGCACCAAACGTGATAGGTAGTGAACTTTATCGCCGTATATAGGCACTCCTGAGGGATAGTCAGGTTTTTTCACTCATCGTTAGCTACTGTAAATTATGTACGTAAATGCATATTAAAATTCCATTCATTGGTACATGCTTCAGCCGGGACTCGAACCTGGGACCTTCCTCAAAACGTCTCACTCACTTGTCTACAGCCGCAGGAAAAATAATCATATATAATCTCTACAACATGCCGGAAAGAACGGCAGCTAGTTAGCATTCTTTTTACGTCCCAGATTATCACCGGTTAGCCATATACCTAACCTAGCCGTATATAGAAAAAAAAATACCTATATACGGCGATACGGTTCACTACCTATCACGTTCGGTGCTGTCTATCTAGTGATACGCGGGCTTCGAATGACCCATACCTAACATGCCTTCGAAATTTCGGAGATGGGCACTCAAGCTTCTGACTACCCCGCCAAAATAAAGAAAGGGATTGTGTTTTCACAAGTCGTGAAGCGTATGTATGTATGTATTATTACCTATTTTGAAATATAAGCAACTGGTTACATTTTAGAAGTCCCCGACTTGCAGTCTAGGTAAAGACAAGTTGCATGATGTAAAAACTTAGTTCTCAAGTTGTGGGTGTAATCAAAGTTTGCCTCGTACATCTTATATGCAGTTTTAGTAAGTTGCTTTTATGCTCGGAATATTAAGTTTTCCTCAAGGAAACTGACGTAGGGCAATGGAACGGAAATAGTAGTAAGAAGAGCATATAATTATACATATACTGATGTATGTGATGTGATGCAACCTTTCAACAATGTTCCATTATATTATCACGTTCATAGTTTATTAGAAAAACAAAACTGTATCCAGTTCGGGAATCGAACCTGGTTGCTTTGAAAAATAAACGTGCACTTTTCACACGATTTATATATCGATTGTGTACGTGTTAAGCTGTCAATGTCTCTATGAAACATGATGTCAAAAATGAATTAAATGCATTGTTTTGGCTTTAAAGCAACCGGTAATCCCGAACTGGATACAGTTTTGTTTTTCTAAAAGTCTTATAGTTTCAGACTTTACCATATTGACCGTTTTGAATGCGCCACCCTGTAGGTTAATGGATGTGAGTGAAGCGAGAGATATGTTACAATCGTTCAAGATGGCACTTGATAGGCTTGTCAAATGAAAATTGAGTCGAAAAAGTCAACAGTCGTGTACTGTATATGTATGTGTGTTTGTATATATACATCACGCCCGTTTCCCTGTAGAGGAATAGACAAAGATCAGGTATAGCAATATGTCCCGATCCTGACAAACTTTCGCTTCATTAATACTCATACATCTTCTCATACACACTCAGCGGTTATAGGTTCTCAAAACATCACTCTTTTTCAATATAGCGTCTATGTTCTTAAATACTTTTTGCAAATATTTGTTGACCTTCATTCTTTAATATGTGATAACATATTACGTATTTAGATTACCCTACACTTCTGTTTACATCAAATTACTTCTCGTATGTAAACGACTCGTATGTAAATAAAAACAAAGTTATCTTTTTCAAAGTATTTATTTTACAACTGTTTTCAATACACATTGATTCTGACATCGTCTAACAAGATTTTGAACAACAAGAAACATACTGAATGTCTAAAATACGCTTTTTTTAAATATAATCATCGTCTCATCATCATCATCATCATCATCAGCCTGTATCAATCCACTGTTGGACATAGGCCTCCCCCAAATGACGCCACTTCTCCCTGTCAGTGGCCGTTCGCATCCATTCGATGCCGGCCAACCTGCGCAGGTCGTCTTCCCACCTTGCCGGGGGGCGCCCCACACTACGTTTACTGAGACGCGGTCTCCACTCTAGGACTTTTTTGCTCCAGCGACCATCAGTCCTTCTGCATACGTGACCAGCCCAACTCCACTTCAGCGTGCTAATTCTTTTCATAATGTCGGTAACTTTAGTTCTCTGGCGTATCACCTCATTTCTGATGCGATCTACCAGAGAAACCCCGAGCATCTTCCGCTCCATAGCACGCTGAGCGACCTTGAATTTGTGGGCTAGTCCCGCAGTGAGTGTCCACGTCTCAGATCCGTACGTCATAACGGGGAGCACACACTGGTTGAAAACCTTAGTTTTCAGGCATTGTGGTAGAGACGACGTGAGAACATGCCTTAGCCTTCCAAATGCTGCCCATCCCAGCTGCACTCTTCTGTCCGCCTCCCTCTCGAAGTTGTTTCTGCCAAGCTGTATAATTTGGCCTAAATAGGTGTATTGAGAAACAACTTCTACGGGAGTGCCCCCAAGGGCAACCGGTCTCGGGACCACCAAATCATTAAACATGATTTTGGTTTTATCTAAATTCATCCCGAGTCCGATGCGTCGAGAAGCAGCATTTAGTTCGGACAGCATTTCCTCCAGATCCTGCAGCGACTCTGCCATCAGGACGATATCGTCAGCAAAGCGGAGGTGCGAGATGTATTCCCCATTTATATTTATTCCCCGTTCAACCCAATCCAACGTTTTGAAAACATCTTCCAGTGCACTCGAGAACAGTTTCGGGGACATAACATCCCCCTGTCTGACACCTCTCTGCAACTGGATAGGTTTCGTGCCGTGGCTTTGGAGTTGAACGGTCATCATGGCGGAATCATAGATATGTCTCAGCACACTCACGTATCGCCAGTCGACCTGAGATCGCTGCAAGGATTCCATGACTGCCCAGGTCTCGACCGAGTCAAAGGCTTTCTCATAGTCCACAAACGCGAGGCAGAGTGGCTGGTTATACTCGTTAGTTTTCTGTATAACTTGCCTCAACGTGTGGATGTGGTCTATGGTGCTAAAACCCCGTCGAAACCCGGCCTGCTCTGGAGGCTGAAAGCTATCGAGCCTGGCTGAGAGTCTATTGGAGATGACCCTCGAGAACAGCTTATATATGTGGCTCAGAAGTGTTATCGGCCTGTAGTTCTTCAAGAGGGTTTTATCTCCCTTCTTGAAGAACAGAACAGCCACACCTCTGCCCCAACATTTTGGAGTTCTTCCGGAGAAGATGACACTATTAAAAATTCTCTGGAGCTCCTTCAGAACTGGTCTTCCACCAGATTTCAGGAGCTCAGAGGTGATTCCATCCTCTCCCGGAGCTTTTCCATTTTTAAGCTGTTTTAAGGCCATCTCAATCTCATCCATAGCTATTTCAGGCATGTCCTCAGTAAAGTGGCGTGTCAATGTGGCCCTTGAATCGGAGGGGTCAGGAACCGGATTTCGGCATCGTGAGCGGTATAACTGGCCGTAAAAATCTTCTATCTCAGACAAGATCTCTGGTTTAGAGGTGACCATGTCTCCACGAGCAGTCCTCAACTTCGTCATATGGCTACGTCCCAGTTTTCGGGCGAATACGCGCATCCCACGATTTTGCTCGATCAACTCTTTTATGAGGAGAGCATTAGCCTTACGTAGGTCACGTCGTATTGCCTTCTTTATCTGTTTGTTTAGCGTAGCTGTTTGCGAAGGAGATGTCTGTGGAGTTTCTCGTCTTAACCTCATAAGGTCCAAAGTCTCGTCCGAGAGATCCGACTTACGGCTTCCAGCTCGAGCCCTGCAGAACCGGCTCCCTTCCTCGCCGATTATTCTGGTCACATTTTCGAGGTCCTCGTCAACATTGGTCGTGGTCTGCAGAATGGCAAAGCGGTTCTGAAGTTCCAACTGGAACTTGGATGAACCATCGTCTCATACTTACTAGTAAAACAATAGAATATTCACTGCTTTTCCCTTACCCCGTGTTAGTCTTGGACGTAAAGAGAATGCTAACTAGCTGCCGTTCTTCCCGGCAAAAGGAAGGAACTAAGAGACTATCAGTGGAAGTTATTGGGCGATGGGCTAGCAACCTGTCTCCCAATGTTCCAAATGACGTCACTACCGTAATATTTATGTTAGTGACCAAGGAAAAATATTATCAAATTAATGTCCATAACAAAAGGGACAGTATAAAAAACATATGTACATATTTAATAAGACGATCCTGACAAATCTTTCTCGCTTCACTCACACCCATTAACCTTCTCTTACATGCTTCTGTTCTTCTCGAGAGAGATTTGTCTAGATGGCTGGATGGTTTTATAGTCTGCCTACCCTGTCGGGGACGTAAAAGCGTAAATATATACGTATGATTGTAATAAGACATTGACTATTTTAAAAAGCGTATTTTCGACATCTAGTATACAATTTAAAAGCATTAATACCTACTGCTTATATTCATATATACACACATAGTACCTAAAACTTATATTTACTAATTACTTTTACTAATTTAACAATTAAAATCTATGGCAAGTATTTATTGCTCTTAGTTGAAAGTTACATTATAATAAACAATAAAGACAATCGCGTTTATGACCCCTAACCCTTATGTGGTAGTCAGAAGTTCAGGTTTCCATCACCGCAGTCGCGAAGGTTGTAATTATATGGCCACCTCGAACCCACGTGATGACCAGATAGTCAGTACTTAATGTGACAGGTGGTAAGCCATGTCGCTATTTCAAGCACTGTCTATTACCTGTACGGGGAACAGGTAGGTTTCATTCATTAAACTTCATTTCCATTGGTACATGCTCAAGCGGGATTTGAACCCTGTACCCACTGATACAGAGTCAAGCTCCAAACAACTGAGTTTCACCGAATAAGTATAATAACTCATATTGCAAACATTACTAATAGAATGCTTACTATCTACCTTTCTTCACAGGATGTCGTAAGATGTGACTAAGATACATATAATATATTAAACCAAGCAACTTTTTAACAGTATTCCATATTTAAAACCATAGAGTTGTTCTAAAGTATTCCGAGGAGTTATTAAGTCTCCTAGTTTCTGTATACCCCAAGAGGGATTCAAGGGTGAATGTATGAAAAGGGACTTTTAAACATACCAACTTATCGGCGGAAATCTCAGGTCTCTATTTTACAAAATTTTGTAATCTTTTTCAGGTTACATTCATACACCTCATGCACACTCGGTGGTTATAAATACTTCGAATGTCACGTGTTATATTATATAGTTTTGGTATTGTATATATATTTGATAAGCATAAGTGTTAATACGCGTTATATATAAGTTAATTCTACATTTAAAGGCTAGTGTATATCTAATATTATTCATTAAATATTTACATTTTACTTTGACGTATGCGTTTTCCCCTTTCTAAGTTACTTAGACTAAGTTACTATTACTAATAGTGGGAACTTGAAGCATATTTTACATTACTTAGAACATACTTATACATCACGCCTACTTTTGAGAAGGATAGGCAGATATCACGGATACCTTGTTGATTCTGACAAACCATTTTTACTTCATTGACATACATAAGTTGTACACACTCGGTGGTTATAGGTACTTATAACGTCACAAGTTTTCAATATGTCGTCTATCTGACTGTCATAATATGACTACGTAATATATACTATATAACATTACATACATATTTAAGCTAATTTAGAGACAACCTTTTAATATTCTTTACTTAAGTTACAGGAGGTCACTAAGGGACTAGGGGTATAAGGAAATGAAATTGTTGTCAACTTAACTATATACGCAAGTTAATCAATACCATCAATCAATCAGCCTATGTCGGTCCACTGCTGGACGTAGGCCTCCCCAAGGTTACACCACAAAACACGATCACTCGTGGCCCTCAGTCAACCACTACCAGCGACCTTCAGGTCATCGGTCCATCTTGCAGGTTGGCGTCCTACACTACGTTTACCGACAAGTCTTTAAATATTGTTAAAGGTGATTCAGGATATATCACCAAGATTATGTACTAAGAGTGATAAGAACATGTGAATTTTTATGTTGTACACAATTATTTCTGCATATATACGCGGGGTTAAATGTAACGTTTAACTAGTTTTTTAAAGGTTGTTTCATATTCAGAGTCTTCACTTAACCACTAATCATATCCATTTTCTTTCGTTAGTTTGTCATTTATTTGCTTAACATAAAATATAACTTATAAATATATGTACTTCATAATTAAAAATATTAACGCTAAAATGATTAAAAAGTATAATGTATTCGAGATTTTGTCCACTCCAAAAGCGTAGAGTACCCGCCACATAAGGTGGCAGTAGCCAAACTTGGAACTAAATTTGACGTTTCCGCCATTGCGTGTTATTTTGTATGAAAGGTAAATTTAGTATTACCAGCGTTGTGTTTTTTGCCCACTCTTTGTAATTTTTATGTTTGTTAAGTGTGATTATAATAAATTGATTTCTGGAGTTTCTTGTTAGTTCTTCTCTAAGGGTCTCCGCTGAACTTCTTCTTCTCAATCGTTACGCTCTTATCAGAGCGGTCGTGGTCTTCATGACGTGGCATCTTGAGCAGCCGAAATGGTTGGTGAACTAACCTCGGTAAAAATATGTAAAGACAATGCTCAGTGCCATGTTTGAAATAGTTTTTTTACATACATACATACACATCACGCCTGATTCCCTGTAGAGGGGTAGGCAGAGATCACGGATCCCCATTTGTCCCGATCCTGACAGAACACTTTCGCTTCATTGACATTCATACATTCTCTAATACACTCTCGGCGGTTATAGGTACTCCTAACGTCACCTTTTTTCAATATAGCGTCTATCTGACTGTTACATATATGTCTTATTAGGCCGGCCCCTACGTAACCGCCCTTCCACTTCACTCATATATATTCCTTTTGTCAATATATAGTTTTTTTTAATTTGTACTTAGATCATAAAATAACTTTCAAAGAGAGCTTATGATAGGGCCTATTTTGAATAAAAATATTTTGACTTTTGACTTTGGTATATTAATTTGTTTTATTTGAGTTTATAGCTCTGCAACCAAAGATCGTTACAAATGAAACCTCAATATAATGTATCGAGCCGTATGGCACAGTGAGTGCTAGTTTTGGCGTGTTTACTGGCAACACTGGATTACGCGACTGTGGCGACGCCTCCAACTGCCACCTTATGTGGCGGGTACTCTACAGGACGTTAATGTATATTAATGTTTGTATAAAATAATGATTCATCAACAATAAATATTTAAAATAATTAATAATAACTTACTGTAATTCATAGTTCACTATATTCAATAAACGTTCTTAAAACAACATAACTTTTTTTATTCTAATAAGCCATTCACCACTATGGTTATGTCGGCACAAATACAAACACTGATGTCATGGCGTTTGCACTTCTTGTTATTCCATCGCCATGATTACACCAACGCCGCCAGCAGCTACAACCAAAAAAAACTTCCTTGTTCTTCGGTTCGTTCCAGTTGAGGATCCAAATCTTATCCCAAAGCGAACATTTTTACCCACAATTGACTAAATATTCAGCCGAAAATAATTATTAGTATTTTCATCATTCACTGAGCTGCTGACTTTGTTGACGAACCATAGTCGACAAAACTTGTTATGACGAACTTTAAGAAAATAAATATATAAAAGTCCGTTCACACGAACTGTGCATTACTATTATCTTTCCAACACTTAAAACAACAGGGTAAAGTACACATTAACGTATTCTTGAAAGCGTCACGAAAATCTCTGTTGAAATAGGCATAGATTATCGGGTTAAGGGCAGAATTGAAGTAGCCTATCCAGAAGAGAATGCCTACTACTATAGGCGGGGTTTGACACGGCTCTCCACATAGGTTCGTAGTCAGGTACCTGTTATACAAAAGGAGTTTATTAGTTTTAGAATGTATCTATCACTAGATAGTATAAAATAAAGTTGCTTTCTTTGTCCTATGTCCTTTGTATGCTTAAATCTTTGAAACGACGCAACGGATTTTGATGCGGTTTTTTTAATAGATAGAATGATTCAAGAAAAAGGTTTAAATGTATAATAACATCTATTAAATAGACAGAAATGCGAAGCCGGAGCGGGTCGCTAGTAGGATAAATAAATAGTAAATTTGGTCTAGCTATATTTAGCTCAGTTGTTGAGGGCTTCACTTTGTATTAATGGGATCAAACCTTGAAGAATGTACCAATGGAATTTAAGGTTTTTGATTCAATGTACATTGTGACGATAATAATACATTTATAAAAGGCATCGAATACTAAGGTGAGGAAAAACCTCGTGAGGAAATCTACCTGTTTCCCTAACAGGTAATAGCCGGGGCTTATAAATGGCGACAAGGCTTACCATCTGTTACATTGATTACTGACTATCTGGTCAACATGTGGGTTCGAGGAAGGCTATAGACCTTTACGTTTTCGGCAAAGGTCATCTCTGATTGCGTAAGGGATTTCTTAGGTTTTGAAAATTTTGCCAAAATCACGCACTGGTCTTGAAAACTCGGGTTTTAAGCTAGTATATAAACGCTGCGGTGAAAAGATACTTTTAACGTGATCCTTCTTAAGTATGTCCCCTATTTCTGTGACAAAGACGACCTCTGTAATCCTTAAAGGGAAAAGCCCTGTAAATCCTTTCGTCACCTTGTAAAGAAAATTCAGGTATATTGTTTATGCCATGTCTGTTTCTAAACGTCTTAGAAATACCCAAGACTTTTTTTCACCTTAACATACATATTGGACTATGACTGTAAAACCTTTTAGGGGAAGTCAGAGCTTGAATATCCACCATCAATATTTTTGTAATGGTCTGCGTTCACTCGAAACCAATCATACGATTAAATTTTACTTGAAAATTAATATCCATGTATACTAAAGTAATTACATATTTCTTCGATGTTTGCCAGTTTCAAAAGGAAAAATTTAGAAATATCTTTCACAAGGCGGGTATACGTAGTGTGAAGAACAGTAGAGCATGTATGAGAAGGTTAATGGGTGTGAGTGAAGCAAGAGAGATTTGTCAGGATCATTTTAGGTGGCGATCGATAGCCTCTTCATATCCCGTTAGGGCAATAGAGACGTGAATATAAGTATGCATGTACATATGTAAAGCTTCCATGTTTCCTAAACAGGTAACTAACAGTGCTTGTAAATATGGACACGGTTTACCACCTATCTTGTCAACACGGGTTTTCAAATTGGCTCTAGAATACTAGAACTACCTTCGCAATTTCGGTGGTGTCCATAAAATTGTACCTCCCAAATTGATGGACACCCTAATCTCATGACTCTTTGACTACAAACGTTGACAAAGCATAAAACATAATAAAACATACGCTTCACGACTTGTGTATACACACTCCCTTTTTTATTATGGCGGGGTAGTCAGAGGCTTAAGTGCCCATCTCCGAAATTTCGAAGGCATGTTATGTATGGGTCTTTTGAAGCCCGCGTATCACTAGATAGACAGCACCCAACGTGATAGGTAGTGAACCGTATCGTTGACAAAGCGTTTGTATTTTTATTTCATAAAGCTATATTCTCACCAAACGAAAAACGGCAGCCAACACAACAGGAACGCTCCGACTATGATGCCCAGTGTGCGCGCGGCCTTATGTTCAGCTTTCCACGACTTGCCTGCAGCTCTTAGGGATGCCCCTGTGTATAGAAACATACATATAGTTAGATACTTACATAGAAACATACTTAAGTTCTAAACCTTTAGGGGTAGAAAGGTTACATACATATACATTGGCATCTTTTAATTCCTTTCAAGATGGAGAACCTTGAAAATATAATACGTTGCCGTCTTAAGAAAAAGGGCATAACTAACATTAAAAAAATGTGTTATATGCATATTTAGAATCAGAAAAACAGGCACATCTGCTCATATTTTTGTAGAATTTTATCTTCAAGGAATTCGGAGATACGATAGGCATCGGTTCCCACACTATGAAGCAGAATATGGTAAAAACTTTAATCCCAATTATCTCAGTTTGACCAAAATTATAGATATGCCTTTCTTTCGAACGACGGCAGGATATTGTAGGTTACTTTATAGATAATTCAATCAATCAATCAATCAGCCTATGACAGTCCACTGCTGGACGTAGGCCTCCCCAAGGTAACGCCACAAAACACGATCACTCGTGGCCCTCAGCCAACCACTACCAGCGACCTTTTTCAGGTCATCAGTCCACCTGGCAGTGGGGCGTCCTACACTACGTTTACCGAGACGCGGTCGCCATTCGAGAACCGCTTTGCTCCAACGGTCGTCGGTTCTGCGACAGACGTGACCGGCCCACTGCCACTTCAGCTTGCAACATCGATAGACAATGTCTACGACATTGGTTCTCTGCCGGATAATCTCGTTCCGGACTCTGTCCCTTAACGAGATACCCAGCATCGAACGTTCCATTGCTCGCTGAGCGACATGTAATCGGTGAGCCAGCCCGACCGTCATGTTCCACGTCTCGGCACCGTATGTCATTACAGGTAGGACGCACTGATTAAAAACCCTGGTCTTAAGACACTGCTGTAGTGGCGACGAAAAGATATGACGCAACTTCCCGAATGCTGCCCAGCCCAGCTGCACTCTTCTGGAAATCTCACGCTCGAAGCTGTCCCTACCCATTTGCAGAACCTGGCCCAGGTAGACATATTCCTGGACCACTTCGAGCGCCTCTCCACTGATCGTGATCGGCCCCGGGACAACGAGTTCGTTGAACATGACTTTCGTCTTGTCCAAGTTCATCCGGAGACCGACCGACCGTGAGGCAGCGTTAAGACTGTGCAGCATTCCCTGCAAATCCTGCATATAGATAATTGTAAGTATTATAATCTCCTAGGTTACTTATTAGCATTAATATTAGGGTTGTCATGTCATTTGATTCTCAATAGATTCATCGATTTGCCATTAACTTAGTCGGCAGCTAACTAGATGCAGTTCTTTCCGACATGTCGTAGGAGTAAAAGAAACATATTGGGCAATGGGCTACCTACCTGTTTGTTAGCAATGTCCCGTATACATATTATGCAAGCTTAAGAGTTCAATTCATTATTACGAATCAATTACAAAACTATACAATAAGTTACAACAAATATAATATTGATCAAATAAATTTTCGTCACTGAGAAGCATATTAGGAGTAACATTGAATGATAGAATTAAAAATAGTGTAATATAAGGTTGCGGTTTGAAAGAAGATGTAGTGACTAAGATTGAAAAGAGCATGCGTTGAAGGTTTGGATATGTTATGCGGATGAATGCTAGCAGATTGACAAAAGGAATATATATGAGTGAAGTGGAAGGGCGGTTACGTAGGGGCCTAATAAGACTATAACAGTCAGATAGACTCTATATTGAAAAAAGGCAACGTTAGGTGTACCTATAACCGCCGAGAGTGTATGAGAAGATATATGAATGTCAATGAAGCGAAAGTGGTATGTCAGGATCGGGACAAATGGGGATCCGTGATCTCTGCCTACCCCTCTACAGGGAATCAGGCGTGATGTTTATGTATGTATGTATATATATATATATATATAGTGTCTCCGAGGTTCTGTCCACACCGAAAGGTATCAAAGGATGCTATTTATAACTATTTAAATGGTAATAAATCAATAAAATACACTTTTTATGGACCAACTACTCATAAGTCGTAAAAGGGACCCTTTTTATTAGGTCCCGTGAGGTCCATGCAATCTGTAATGGTGTCGTAAAAGATTTGGGATAACCTGCGATTGATCTAAGGTCGCGCATTTACATACTACCTGGGTATGAGTGGGTTCGCCTTTTTATGAGCGTTTTAGTATGCGATTTGTGAGTGAAAATACGTGAAAGTAATATTTTTTTCTGGTTTTTTGTGACGGTAATATGATTAATTGTGTTTACCTACTGTAACTTATGATTAGTTTAATTCACAGTAACTTTAAGAAGATGTAATGCTAATATTTTTAGGGAGATGTATTTACAAAAAGTATTTTAAAAAAAATGACATTAAAAATTTCATTACTTTCGTCATAGCGCTTGTAAAAGAATTGTAGGTACATAATTATGGATCATTGGTAAAATTATATCAACAAATCTTCTTTGGTAATACAAACATATACATTCAAGTCCTTTAATCCCTCTTGGAGTAGACAGAACCTCATAATATCTCCGAGGTCGCTTTTTAGCATAAAGTTTGGGGTTGTGATGTCATATGGAATATTGGTGACGGGTTGCTAGCCCATCGTCCAATAAATTCGAATTACCCCTAGTCTTTTAGTCACCTCCTACGACATACCGGAAATAACAGCAGCTAGGTTGCGGGTATGCTTGACATTATTTGGACATTGGGATCTTTGATTTAATATTATAAATCAACCAAACCCTAACTCGTACAAAATGGTACATAGCGACATCTCTACTCAAATTTAAGGATGAACTAACATGCAAAGGTCAAACGATAAACTACCTATAAATATAAACATCAAAACAAGTTGAGAAAGTTAAGCAACAGAGTTGTTATTAAAACGCGGTGTGCGGTTGCAGCCAATGAATTCTTGTTTGTTCGGGTATTGATTGCGAATTGAAAAGTGCCTACGTTGGTTTGGCCGACCACTAAAGTTTGTGGTTTACATCGGGTGCTACATATAATGGATAGTCGCGTTTTAGTTACTCGCAACTCACTTTTTACGATTATGAATGTTAAACAACAGCCGTTCTTCCCGATATGTTGAAGGAGGCGACTAAGGGACTAGGGGTAAATGGGATCGATTGAGCGAGGAGCAATATTTAAGCTAAAAATTGATCTAGAGATATTATGTCACCGAGGTTTTGTCCAGCCCGAAAGGGATTGAAGGACGTGAATGTATATGTATGTATCTATGTGATAGGTAGTAACTTTTTATAGATAGATAACCAAAATCCATTTACAAAGTTTCTATTAAATTGTAATGAGAAATTGTAATTCTGCTACATTTGGAAACAGATGTAGAGACTAAAATGGACTTGCTTCATGTTGTATTATTTAGTAGATTAACGAAGGGTATTTAAAGTGACGTAAACAGCGATTAAATAAAGATAGTCTTAACGAGGCATATAACGCAGAAGTATACAGTCAAAAAACGTTTATTCCTAATAAATGAACCATTATAGGTCCTTATAAATAGAGTACCTAATTACCATGTAAGTATAAACAATATCAGTCACAACAAATAATTCACTGGGATCGAAAAAAAATATGTAAAAAGTAATCTCAGTAAATAAATAAACATATACTGAATGACTCAGTTAACATAGAGTAGGACGCCCCCTGTTAGGTGGGCCAATGACCTGAAGAAGATAGCTACTAGCTGGATGAGGGCTACGAGTGATGGTGTTTTTGCGTACCCTTGGGGAGGCCTACGTCCAGCAGTAGATAGCTATAGGCGAATGATCAATACTTATATTTGGAGACTTCATTTTAGAAGAAAAGGGGACTTATCAACGTACGTACACCCGTAACAATGGCCAATGCAACATTACCAAAACCTTGAGAAACAAAGGTAAAGCTTTGTTTATAAAATAAACGCGATATGTCCCGTTTTGTTCCAAAATGATTTAGAAATAAAAAGAAATAGAGCAGGATTCTCCTAATATCCCAAACCAGTGACATATTGAAAAAGAATGATGTTAGAACATCGAGTGTGTATGAAGAGATGTATGAAGCGTAAGTATTCATAGGTGGTTACGTAGGGGCCGGTCAAATAAGACATATGATAGTCAGATAGACGCCTTGTTGAAGAAACGTGATGTTAGAAGTACCTATACCCATTGTGTATGAAGAGTTGTGAGTATCGTGAAGAGCAAGTGGTTGGTCAGGATCGGGCCAATTGGGCATCCGTGATCTCTGTCTACCCCTCTAAAGAGGAACGGGCGTGATGTGTGTATGTGTTCCAGTCTAGAACGCGCACTTAATACGTAAGTAAATTGATCAAGATGGCGGTTATATCTGTCGAATACCTATAAGAGACACATCAAAGGATCCCCTATCTCACGCCGCGAATAGTGTTCTTGTCACATTAGTCTTTGAAGATATTATCCACTAGATCTACTTAATGTTTCTGTCATTGATTAGCATTGTGTCTATTTACAATATAGATATTATGTATTAGATTTGTAGTTGTTTCAAGTTCTTGTATTTAGTTTCCATAATTGACAAAATTCTTATTGTACATTAGATTAAGACTATTTTTATGTGTAGCGTTGGAACCTTAAAATAAATAAAAAATGAGTGTATTTTACCAATGATCCATATGACATCACAATCAACCGAAAATATTTAAACTCAAAAGTGGCTTAGACGACATTATCGTATCTCAAATATTCTTTCCACTTCAAAAGGGATTCAAAGACGTGATTTTTCCTGTCTATATACAAAAAGTAGCTTTTCAACTAACCTTGAGAATTCAATTCCGTGGCTGCCTTAGCCAGATCCCTAGTGGCCACAGTCGAAGAGCACGAAGGTCTCCACCCCGAAGGTCCGACACAAGAGGGCCTCTTGTTAGACCCAGCAGAGCAGTACCCAGAACTGGCTGCATCATTACTTATATTCACCGACTTCCTAGGACTCGCTTCAGAGCTTGGACAAACATCGACTATGGACATCACCACTTCTCCAAACTCCGTTTCTTCGTTTCCCACTTCAGTGAACGTGCTGTAGTTGGGACTGATATCTGAAGGGCGTCTGTCAGGGTGCAAATAGTGGGAATGGTGGGCTGCGTGTGAAGTGTGCTTTAAATGGACAGAGTTGAGGAGGATGTTGGAAGAGGTTCTAGTTAAAGCCTCTCTCTGTCTTATTGCTTCTCTGAAGATCCGACAATACATGGACACCATAACGATACTGGGTATCCAGAATGACACACTCGATGACACTAAGGCATACACTATGTTCACTTTGAATATGCACACATCAGGATGGAGTCTCCTGAACTCTCTGTGCTGTTCTGTGGTATACCACCCCATGAAGATTGGCACGAAGCTTATAAGGGCAGGCCAAAGCCAGACATTGGCCAGCATAAAGCAGACCGTCTTCTGCGTCATTGTGATAGGATACTCCAACGGCCTGACTATCGCGTAGTACCTATCCACTGATATGCAGCACAGATGCAGTATGGACGCACTGGAGAAGTAGACGTCCAGAGAATTGAATATATCACAGACTATGGGACCAAAGATCCAGGTGTCAGTCAGTTCGCCCATCGCGTTGAACGTCATCGCGCATAGAGCGAGCAGCATGTCAGCGACCGCGAGGCTGACGACGTAATAGTTCGTAAGGACTCGGAGTTTCCTGTGGCGATGGACAGATATAATAACGAGTGCATTGCCAAAGAGAGCTCCCAGGATGATGGTGATGAAGACAAGGCCCTTGAGCGTAAGCAGGAAGAAGTGCAGCCAGGAGTGCGCGGGCGCGGCCGGCGGCAGCGTCGAGTGCAGCGCCCCGAGGACCTCGAAGCCAGCGCCGCGCCCGCGTGCCTCTACCTCGCCGAGGAGGGCGCCATCTGTGGACGAGAATCGTGAATTAATATGAATTCTTGTTGGATAGTATTGGACATATTATTAGTAATAATAGTTGGACATTATTACACAAATTGAACTAGCGCCTTGTTAAGTACATTTAAGACTTGTGTTAAGGGTACTAGTCAACGTATATTTAAGAAATGTATACATATTATATAGATAAATACATATATAGCATATATAATCAACAACTAGACTGGAAAGAAGTAGAAAAGCGTAGTACTTAGCTCTGCCTCCACCGGGAATTGAACCCGAGACCCCACGATTAGCGTTCAGGTGTCTAACCGATCGCTTCACGGAGGTCGTCAAAATATACTATACAAATATACATTCACGCTCTTTAACCTCTTTTAATGTAAACTTTTTAGACGATAATATTAGGGTTGTGATGTGTCGTGGTATTCTTTCGGGTTAGTCAAATGTTTCTACCGTAACTTAAGCATTATTATGGTATTTCGCAACTCAAAACTTCAAATTTACTTTAATAATAATAATATTTGGATATTATTACACAAATTGAACTAGCCTCTTGGTAAGTACATTTAAGATTTGTGTTAAGGGTACTTGTCAACGTATATTTGAGAAATGTATACATATTATACATAGATAAATAAATATATAGCATATATAATGAACGACCAGACTGGAAAGCAGTAGAAAAGCGTTGTTCTCAATTCTGCCTCCACCGGGAATCGATTAGCGTTCAGGTGTCTAACCGATCGCTCCACGGAGGTTGTCAAAATATACTATACAAATATACATTCACGCTCTTTAACCCCTTTTCGATGGAAACCTTGGAGACGATAATATTAGGGTTGTGATGTGTGATGGGATCCTTTCGGGGTAGTCAAATGTTTATACCGTTACATAAGCATTATTATGGTATTTTGCAACTCAAAACTTCAAATTTACTTTAAAATTTATTTTCCAACGTGACAGGTGGTAAGCCACATCGTCGACTGATATATTGCATATTACGACAAATAGGCAGGTTTCCTTGCGATATAATCGAAATATTATTAATATATAAAATTAAGAATATATTTTTAAGTCTAGGATTGAAAACTGTATGATTCGATGTTTTGGACATGTTATACAGATGTATGATGGTAGACAAAAGGAATTATTGTGAGGTGAAAGAACGCTTACGTAGGTGTCGGCACAATAAGAAATATGACAGTCAGACGAGAAATTGAATAAGGGTGACGTTGTGAACGATTCCAGCGCCCACAAGATTCCCGTGACCCCAAGTCTCTTAATCACCTTCTACGATACGCCGAGAAGAACGGCATCTAATTACCTTTTTAGTACTAAAACAGCACGCTATTTCTTACTACTTAATCAAAAATAAACCCTTAATCATCTTATACAGATAGCAGATGATTGCAGAATATCCAAGTCCCTATTTATCACGGTACAGCGAACCTAAATATTAAAGTAATTTCGGCAATGCCAGAGTGAACCTTTGTCAAGTCGCAAATTATAATAATTCAGGAAGGTGTAAATAGGTATTGATTTTTGATTTCGCTGTTGTACGATACAGGGGTAGGTAGATATCACGGATCCCCATTTGTTCCGATCCTGAGAGACCACTTTCGCTTCATTGACACTCATACACACTCGTATATACTGTTCTGTCTACTACTCTACAAGGAATCAGGCGTGATGTGTATGTATGTACAATAGGACAAAAGGATAATTGTAAATGGATTTTACTTACAATTACGATAGGCTTACAATTACACATCGTTGCTGTAGTGATATTAAAATACTGCATTAAATACTGAGACAGCACCTTTTCACTGCATCAAGTGCCTACTTCTTATATGTACGAGTATTGTTGTTTTATCATAGTGTGTATAAATAGTGTTATGTCAAAATGTGTATGTATAGCAGTGAATACATGTTTTTCTTTCTTTCTTTTCTTTTTATTATGCAAAAAGCATTAGTAGACTAGGGCTCCGGGTTATAAGTTTTTAAAGTTATCGCCTCAAAAAAAAATTATTTGAGTGTATAATATGTACACTTCACGACCTATAACTCTAGAGGAGTAGGCTGAGTACATGGATCCCCATTTGTCTCAATCCTGACAAACCACTTTGCCTCATTGACACTCATACACACTCCGCGGTTATAAGTAATTCTAACATTATATTATAATATTCAATATATGACATGTACGAAACACATTCCGAGTAAAAGTAACAAGTCAGAAAAATCCTTTGTCAAGTCACAATACCAGTAATTCAGTAAACTGTCAATAGATATTAAAGTAATTGGGTATCATAAATAAGTATCGATTTTCTTTGACAATTTATATGGAATTGTATTTACGGAATTGACCTGTCAAACAAATAGGTTAGTAAACGTTTATACCGGTCGGGACTTGAATAATATAACAGTAAGTGTCAATTAGGGAAAAAGACATGGTTATTACGACTACTTTGCCTTGGGGGGTAATTAGAAGTTAGTTGTCCACCTCTGTTATTACAATGTAACTTTTGTGTGGTTCATTGAACCCACTTTTAACCATATAGTTTTTACTAACTGGGTAAATTCACATAATTATACCCTTTAAAGTTGTATATACACACAAGCAATATCAAATAATTTGCCACATTTTTATTTTTTCAGAAGTTTTCATTACATGACACACATTATATTATTCGCTCCTATTTGTAGCAGGATAATGTTATATAACCTAAAACCTTCCTCAATAAATCGTTTATCTAACACAAAAATAATTTTTGAATTCGAACCAGTAGTTCCTGAGATTAGCGCGTTTAAACAAACAAACAAACTCTTCAGCTCTATAATATTAGTAATTAGTATACATAGGATATGTAGATACCTAAATATACATTTCACGTCCTTTAAAAATCAAAAAAGAGAGCTAATTACCTTATGTATAATTAGATGTGGTTCATCACAGAACACGTTGATATTGATAGTTGTTAACATCTATCGACCTTCGTGGCGCGAACGGTTAACCACCTGAACACTAATCAGTATTTTACTTTTATTCTGCTTTCCAATAAAGTCGTTACACTGTGATTCCGTGTAAAGTGTACACATCAAACAGGGTGAAATTTCAACCATTTTCATCGACAAAAAATTTAAATAGAAAAACCGTCTGTTTTTTCAAATTTTATAAGCATTTAAAGATTTTAATCGTATCAAATTCCTGCAGCAACAAAAAAAAAATTATTATACGTTATTAAATTTATACGTTATTATATTATACGTTATTATATTAAAAGTTATTACATGGACATATCGTTTTCAAATAAACGTTACAGTTATCTCGGAAAAGCAGCCATCAAAATATAAATAAAATAAAAATCTAAAATAATTCACTAAAAAGAAAAAAACACATAAAAAGATCAAAAAATTTGATTTGTCGATGAAAATTCAACTCGTTTGATATGTGCACTTTATACGGAATTAATTTAAATGAACTTACCAAGTAGCTAGTTCAATTAAGTTGGAATAGTGTCTTTATTTTGTATTATTATAGTAAAACTAAAATGCAAAAATTTTTAGACCATAATATTTAACATCAATGAAATATTACTAATTGCCGCTCGGTTTGTTTAACTTACAACATTCCGCGTAACCGTTAGTCATTAATAGCTTTTAACGAAGCGCAAGTAAGTTCATTTTGCTGTAACAGGCTCTTAGTAACTAAAATAACAGGCGGTATTGAAATAACTTCAGTTAAAGTTAAATTTACCTATTCGTTGGGTGCTGTCTAGTACCCTTAACATACATACATATATTCACGGCTCTACGTCCCTAACGGGATAGGTAGAGACTATCGATCGCCACCTGGAACGACCCTACCAAATCTCTCTTGCTTCACTCACACTCATTTACCTTCTCATACATGCTCTTATTTTCTTCACTATGTACATCCGCCTTGAGAAGAATGTCTCCAATTTGATCTGTTAAAGATCTACGCGGCCTACCCCGTCCAACTCTACCTTTGACTTTGGCTATATAGATTCCTTTTCTGTGTTTTCATCAAGAGGTCAATTAAAAGAATATATATCTTATTTATGTCCATGTATATGTATAAAATAAATGCCCTTCTTAACTCAAAGGGCAGAAAAGTATTAAAGAATCTGTAGCTCCCTTAAGTAACCCTTTCGTAATATAAATTCCTTTCGTAACTCTCCTTTCATCCATCCATGTACCCAAAACACTTTAAAATAATTCTTAAAGGTACCTAGGGGCTAGTTCAATTGTGTAGTAGTGTTCAATATTATATTATTTATGATATCGGTGCTGAGTTGAGCAATGCTCGTGGCAACCCTAATTTGGTATGCCGAGAGGATATTAAACGGCAATCACTTACCTCCCCTTTTTGTTAGGGTTGTCTCTTTACGTGTTTTACAAAAATGCATACACATCACGCCTGATTCCCTAAAGAGAGGTAAGCAGAGACCAGGGTTCCTTATTTGTCCCGATCTTAACTTGACACTTACGCTTCATTGACATTAATATGCGTTTTTGATACTTCTAACGTCACATATTTTCAATATGACGTCTATCTGACTGTAATATGTCCTATTGGGCCAACCCCTATGTAGTTGCCCTTCCACTTCACCTACATGTATTCCTTTTGTCAATATACTATTTAATATTTTAAATATTTATATCGTTTACTTATTAAGCCTGTGATTTACTTATAACGTCGCTACATTAACCAGTAAGTGGGTTGTGATGGTAGCAATACCAGAAAATTTGTGATAATTCGTTAATTTAACAGACAAAATAATATATATTTACAACTAGCTTTTAATTTTTAGAATATATAATATAATTATTATATATAATATTATTTCAGTTCAAAAAAGGATTTTTTTAATTTATATATAAATTTTCTAGAATTATTTTTTTGACTTTGAATTGAACAATTACATATATATTCAATCATTACGCAAGAAAAGAAGTAGTAGATTTATACATGATATTCACACCTCAAACTTTCATAGAACAGCTGCACAACTAAAATCCCTGACCGCACTCATTTAGGGTCAAGTGAGAGTGGCAACCCTGATCTCAAGGTCACTTCTTCAGAATTGGGAACGAGCCAGAACAGGCATCTGCCAAATAACACTTTACTACTCAGTCTTGTGTTTTACCCTTACCCTTTGGGGTAGTTAGTAGTCGAGGTAGTCAGTTGGTTGTTTACTACTTATGTTATGTTTTACAAAGCTAACCGTTAAAGGTAGCTGGTACGTGTGTATATCTATGCAATTGCGGAGGTAGTAATTCTATGGCCTTTTCGAACAAATGGTGACTCATATATAGTCAATACTCAATGTGACAGGTAAGTTATGTCGCTATTTACAGGCACTGACTATTACCTGTTCGGGGAATAAAGTGAATTTTTCACGATGTTTTTCCTCACCTGTGATCGGTGCACTTCCAAAATGTATTTCATTGCGAAAATGTATATAGAAAATAAGTTCATTTTTATTATTGTTTGTACATGCACCAATTTTTAAACTCTGTAGCCACTGATACAGAGTTAAGCCCTAAACGACTGAGCTATAGCAAATGTTCTAACATCACCCAATACACTTCTAGATCATTTTGGGTACCAGACTTATATGAAAATTATCAATTTATTAGCTTTCTCTCCAGTGCTATATAAAATTTATGAGAAATTCTACTCAATGGACACATAAGCTTCACGACTTGTGTATATTTTCTCCCTTTTACATTAGTGCCGGGGTAGTCAAATGCTTGAGTGCCCATCTCCGAAATTACGAAGGAATATTAGGTATGCACCACTCAAAACCCGCGTTTCACTAGATAGACAGCACCCAACGTGATAGGCAGTACAATGAAATGGTAGTAGGTACAATAGAGACATTAACCCAATAATAATTAACTACATAGTATTGATATGGCGATAGGGTTCACTACCTATCACGTTGGGTTCTGTCTATCTAGTAAAACGTCTTTGGGTGGCTCATGCCTAACATGTCTTCAAAATTTTGAAATTCCAAGTAAAAAGTGGCTTTCAGAGGCCCATAACTAAATGCCTTAGAAATTTCGAAAATCAGCAGTCAAGCCTCTGACTATCCTGCTACAGTACAAGAGGGAGTGTGTATACACAAGTCGAGAAGCGTGTGTTTTATTATTATTATTATGTTTATAACATTACTATTTAACAGTAATTCTTCTGTGTTATATTGTAACAAATGACAAAATTATGAGAGGTTTTCAGGATATTTAGGTAGGGTACATATATTAAGGAATAACATATCTTAAATAACACGAGTTTGAGACTTGAATAGAAAGAAATCAATCTGTATTTCTTGTTAGCATGTCCTTAAAGCTATTGTACGTACGCGTTCACGACCAATTAACCCTTACGGGGTAGTCAGAGGTTCAGGTGTCCATCTCCGCAATTGCGAAGGTAGTAATTCTATGGCCACCTCGAATCCACGTGTTAACCAGATAGTTAGTTCTCAACGTCACAGGTGGTCAGCCATGTCGCCATTTACAAGCACTAACTATTACTTGTTCTGGGAACAGGTAGGTTTCCTCACGATGTTTTCCCTCACCGTAGTAAAAATCTTAAAGTTATTGCATGGCCTTGAATCATCTCATCATCTATATTATATACGGCGATACGGTTCACTACCTATAAAGTTAGGTGCTGTCTATCTAGTGAAACGCGGGGTTTAAGTAGCTCATATACTAAACATGCCAATGAAATTTTATAGATGGGCACTCAAGTCTTTGACTACCCCGTCAGAATAAAAAGAGAGTGTGTATACACAAGTCTTGAAACCAAAAGCCAGAAAGCCAGATACAAACCAGTAGAATATAAACTTCAGTGAGTGTTAAGAGTGAAAATTGAGTGCCTAATATAAAATTTTATGCAGTAATAGCACAACTCTAATATTGGGAAAAAATCGTAAAATAAAGCTTAAAATTTTAGGAACAAATGAAATTTTACCTTCTTTTTTATAGGAAGTAAAAGTTAATATTTGATCATCACAGAATAAAGGAATGAGAATGATAGAATTAAATATAGTGTGATAAAGGAAGGTTGCGTTATCGGATTTTTTATGCACATTTTTGCAATAAAAATACATTTATGAAATGCACCGAATACTACGGTGAGGAAAACATGTTCGCTGAACATGCAATAGTCAGTGCTTGTAAATGGCAACACGGCTTACCTGTCACATTGAGTACTGACTATCTGGTCAACACGTGGGTTTGAGGTGTCCATAGAAATATTACCTTTGCAATTGCGGAGACACATGACTCTGGCTACCCCGCAAGGGTTAATCGTGAACATGTTTGTTTTGATTGTTGTTGTTCATTAATCAAATAATTTAAGTGCAAGTATATAGAATCAATCAATCAGCCTATGTCAGTCCACTGCTGGACGTAGGCCTCCCCAAGGTTACGCCACAAAACACGATCACTCGTGGCCTTCAGCCAACCACAACCAGCGACCTTTTTCAGGTCATCGGTCCATCTAGCAGGGGGGTGTCCTACACTACGTTTACCGAGACGCAGTCGTCATATTATATAGAATAGTGGGACTTAAAAGAATATTAACTAGCTACCTTTCGTAACGGAATGTCCTAAGAGCTCCTATTGACTTAGGATCAATTTTATTTATTGTGCGATTGGCTAGCTAACTTTTACTAATATTAATTATCAATACCATCACAAACATGTATGCTAACAGTTACCTTTTAACATATTATTTAACATCTCCGAGGTTTTGTCCACCCCGAAAGGGATTAAAGGACGTGAATGTATATGTGTACGAGTAAATGTATAAATATGAGTTTTTCCTCTTTTGTTAAACAAGGATAATACAGGATGAGGCACAGGTGTGAAAAAAATTCCATGTATATTTTTCCAATTTGGGAGAAAATGAGAACACTTCACGACCAACCCTTGCAGGGTAGACAGAGGTTTGGGAAACCATATTTGAGTCAAAAAGTATCTCCTATACCTATACTATGTCTATACTATGTTTTCTTATTTTTATATTAATGTTATCATAACTATTTCCGTTGATGTCTGGAACGTAAAAAGAACGTTAACTAGGTGCCGTTCTTCCCTGTCATTCACACATTTAATCCATTTCGGGGTGGACACGACCTCGGCAAAATAATATCTCTTTGGTCACTTTTTAGCACGAATATGGGGGTTGTGAATGTCATATAAAACATTGGTTTATCAGCATCAATATTTGAGTTTTGAATGCCATGTGAAACGTGACAAGTTGCTAGCCAATTGTCTAATAGATTCCATTTACCTCTAGTCCCTTAGCCTTTTAACATGCAGGGAAGAACGGCAGCTAGTTAGCATTCTTTTTACGTCTTCACAGACAGCTGCTTACAAAAACGAATCCCAAATGTACTAGAACCTACAATAGTCTATTTTAAACTGAGCATTGGCTGTCGATACCAAATGTTAGGTTGCAGAATAGGCTTTCAAGGTTTTAGCAAGGCTATTGGCTAGCGTGCCAAGTTGAAGGCTGTGGGATAAGGGCAGGTGTCCACTGGATATAGATTGAGCTAGCTTAAACTTAACATTAAAAGGAGGGTTCAAAATGAGTTTTATTTATAAACTGTTAATTAATGAAATGAAATATAAATTATTATTATTATTACATTCATAAACATACGCTTCACGACTTGTGTACACACACTTCTTTTTATTATATTGTGGTAGGGTAGTGAAAGGCTTGAGTGACCATTCGAACTTTCGAAAATATGTTAGGTATGGGTCACTTGAAGCCCGCGTTTCACTGGATAGATAGCACACTACGTGATAGGTAGTGAAGCGTATCGCTGTAAACAGGTAGCTTAAATAAAAGATATGTTTTTTATATCTATCATAGTGTTTCGGAGTAACTCAGTTGTTTGGGACTTGACTCTGTATTCGTGGGTACAGGTTCAAAATCTCGAAGGATCTATGCCGATGGAAAAGATTTTTTTCTATGTACATTTCCGCAATTATAAAATGTTTGCGAAATGTATCGGCTACTACGGCGAGGGAAAACATAGTGAGGAACAGTCAATAGTCAGTGTTTGTAAAGGGTGCTACAGGTTACTTCTTTCTCATTAGTACTGACTATCTAATAAACATATGGATTTGAGGTGGATTACATACATACATATACATCAAGGCCTTTTCCCCACAAAAGTACTCAAAGACGATGGTTGCTCAATTCTTAAATCTCCTCATACACACTCTAATTAGTACCGCAGCAATAGCAGAGATTGACATCCGAATCTCTGACTACCCTGCAAGTGTTAATGTTTGTAAAATTGTATTTTGTCATTGTTGTCAGCCAGAATAATATAAGGAGACATCCAGATGTATTGTTTTGAACTTCAATGAATTTGCTTACATTGAAAAAGCATTTGAATACTTATCAGTTATTTTTACATACATACATAGACATCACGCCTGATTCCCTGTAGAGGGGTAGGCAGAGATCACGGATTCCCATTTGTCCCGATCCTGACACTTACGCTTCATTGACATTCATACATCTCCTCATACAATCTCGGCGGTTATAGGTAAACCTAACGTCACCTTTTTTCATTATAGCGTCTATCTGACTGTTATATGTCTTATTAGGCCGGCCCCTACGTAATTTTCAACAATATTTTATGAAGTGTAACACAACCCTAACGCTATTGGCTTGCATTATATTTATTATTCAGCATGTAGCAATTGGCACGTGGCAAGAGGTTCGATTGAAGAACATAGCCTCCGCTTGTTCTAAAAATGTCCTCAAGTGATTATTTATTTATCTATTGCGAAAGGTAAAGCGATACAGTTCACTACCTATCACGTTAGGTGCTGTCTATTTGGTGAAATACGGGCTTTGATTGGCTCATATATAATGTTATGTTAATGTTAAAAAAGTTATCGTTAGTACTTATTAATTATGTGTTTAAAAGGATGGTTGGATCAATAATATTATAATAGTAAGTTTATTTAAGAAAATACACAGTTTTGCTTGAATACCTTACGGGGTGGACAGAATCTCAGAGATATAACATCTCCTAGGTCATTTTTTATCATGAATATTGGGGTTCCGAACATTACGGATCCCCAACTGTCCCAATCTTAACAAACCACTTTCTTTTTATTGACACTCGTACACCTCAATATTCACACTCTGTGGCTATAAATACTTCTAACGACACCTTTTGCATAATGGCGTCTATTTGACTGTTATGTGTCTTATTAAGCCAACCCCTACGTAACCGCCCTTCCACTTCGCTCATTTATATTCCTTTTGTCAATCTACTATCATTCATCCGCATAACATGTCCAAACCATCGAAGCATGCCCTTTTCAATCTAAGTCACTACATCTTTCAAACCACAACCTTCCCTTATTACACTGTTTTTAATTTTCTCATTCAATGACCCTGAAATTTGGTTCATATGACCCTGATGTTTTGTTTGACATAGTGTCACGTGTTTACGTTGTCACATTACGTGCCTTGTACAAGCTTACTTCACCAATAGGCATATTCACGCAATATAAATACACGCACACGCTATTAAAGTTAGGTAATACCTACACATCACTCCTATATATAATATATACATTATATTATAATGAAAGAGACATACTAGTCTACAGGGAATCGTGATGTGTATGTATGTATCGTAATAATAATCGTAAATAAAAAGCTAACTACCTGTCTTTCTTTCCCGTGTATGGTATATATAGGGTGGACTATAAGCCTGTAACTACATACATACACAGCACGCCTGATTCCCTGCAGAGGGGTAGGCAGAGATCACGGAACCCCATTTGTCCCGATCTTGACAGACCACTTTCTTTTCATTGACATTCATACATCTTCTCATACTCTCTCGGCGGTTATAAGTACACCTAACGACACCCTTTTCAATATAGCGTCTATCTGACTATTATATGTCTTATTAGGCCGGCCTCTACGTAACCGCCCTTCCACTTCACTATTAAAAACCTGTAACTTATGTTAAATATTGATATAAACACAACCCCGGCAGTTATATTAAGAAGGACCTCTATATAAACGAGGTATTTAAACACGTTTAGAACACATACGTACATATGAATTGATGTCTTTTAGTTCCTTTTAGGATGGACAGAACCACGGAGATATAATTTCTCTTAGGTAATTTTTTAGCATAAGGTTATGATTTCATGTGGAACATTGGTGGCAGGTTGCTAGTCCATTGCCCAAATGATCCCTTTTTTAATAATTCCTTAATTGCTCTTACGACATTCCAAGAAGAATGGCAGTTAGTTAGAATTCTTTTTCCATCCCTACTAACACGGGATATGAAAAAAATAATAGGGAATTATATCACACAACTAATAACCTGTTGGGGTAGGTTTCAAACAATATCAAATAATTTGCCAATTTTAATTTTTTTCAGAAGTTTTGAATACATGAAACATAGATGGCACTCTAATTAAAATTTGATTATTATATGACATTCTTTGTTCCTTTTAGTAGCAGGGTGATGTTATATATCCTAAAGCCTTCTTCAATAAATGGTCTATCTAACATAAAAAGAATTTTTGAATTCAAAGCAGTGGTTACTGAGATTAGCGCGCTCAAACGAACAAACAAACTCTTCAGCTTTATAATAAGTTAGTATAGATATCAATTGTGGACATGGTCATTCGAATATCTGGATACCCCCAAAGAAAGTCGTAATATACATATATAACGTTTACAAAATTGTAACTCTGCATATAAATCAGTCGTAATTTCGTCTCGAGGGATTGCCCTTATTCAAATCGCCTAACTTGTAAAATAAATGTAAAGGTATTTTTTTGTCCCTTTTTTTAATGATTGGAGTGAGGGAGAGATTAAACGAAATGGTGATTTTATCTTTTGGGGTTCTGTTGTGATTTGATATTGTGTTACTGTTATATATGTATTTATAATATCGAAATTTTAAGTAAAAAAAACAATCTTAAATGGGTGTGAAAAAAATTACCAAACACATTTACTTTCACCATTGACGCCTAGTCCCTTTATCGCCTTTTACTACATAATTGTAAGAATGAAAACTAGCTTAACTGCTAAAGGTGACCTAAAAGATATTGTCTTTTCGAGGTTCTGTCCACCCAGAGGGATTAAAAGGGCGTGATTGTCTCTATTTATTGTACATAAAAAGGTACGGAACCGCCGTAAATAAGGCAAAGTAGCAATTGCTTTTGTTTAGGGCAGGGCGATGGGCTATTAATCCTTCAGGACGCATGGAGACTCCCCAGGGATATTTAAAGGGAATACTTTACTTGATCAAGGGGAGTAAGGTTATATTTACAACATTTTCCATACATAAATTACAACGTAGCATAGATCGTCAAAAACCGTCAGAGGTTCAAGTTTCCATCTCCGCAATTGCGAAGGTAGTAACTCGAACCTACGTGTTGACCAGGCAGTACTCATTGTGACAGGGGGTAAGCCATTTCGCCATTTACAAACACTGACTATTACCTGTTCGGGGATTAGGTAGGTTTTCTCGCTATGTTTTCCCTCACCGTAGTATTCGATGTATTTCGTAAATGTATTTTTATTACGAAAGTGTTCATAGAAATTCATTAAACTTCATTTCCATTGGTACATGCTTAAGCGGGATTTTAACCCTGTACCCACTGATACAGACCCAAACAACTGAGCTTAGTCGAATTACAATTATTATATATTGTCTAACGGTAAATAACGACGAAATACTTGAACGCTAATCGTGAGGTCCGATCGATTTTCGGGAAAGGTACAAGTAGGACTAAGAATTACGCTTTTCTATTGCTTTTCAGTCTGTAAAATTGTGATTTTCATTTACGTATTATTTATGTCGCTAAAGATGATGGAAAACATCGTGAGGAAACCTGCCTATCCCTCGGTATACGTTATAGCCAGTGCCTGTATACGGCGATACGGTTCACTACCTATCACGTTGCCTCTCTAGTGAAACGCAGACTTTAAGTGCCTCATAACTAATATGCTTTCGAAATTTCGTAGATGAACATGTGACTGCCCCACCGTAACAAAAAAATGTGTGTATACACAAGTTCATTTGTAAAGCCTGTGTTATGTTATTTTCCAGTCTGGTCGTTGATTATGTGTATTATTTATGTATTTTATTATTAAATGTACTATGAATTGTTTACTTAATACAAGGCTTAAATGTATTTAGCAAGGGGCTACTTCAGTTACTGAGAATAAAGTTCTACAGATAATAAATAGACAGTCAGACACATGACTTACCAGACCACCATAAAATACCAGAATAAGATGACGTATGAAATACCTAAACACGACGAGTGATATCATGAGGTAATATTCTATAATAATGCCATTTCTATACCAATACCTACTTATCTCAATTATCGTAATATCACGAACATTCATCTATATCATGTCCTTTACATATACATCCTTTAATTCCTTTGGGGGTGGACAGAACCTTATAGGTACGAAAATTTCTCTTAAGTTACTTAGTTACTTTTTAGTATAATATTGGGGTTGTGATGCCATATGGAACATAAGAGACAAGTTGATACCACATCGCCCAACATATTCTATTAACCCCTAGTCTCATAATTGCCTCCGTACGTGCCAGGAAGAACGGCAGCTAGTTAGCATTCTTTTTACTTCACAGACTAGCATGGGAATTGTAAGCAAAGGGAAATAATTTTAAAAGTTAATTAACTAGAATCGATTTGGGAAAGTTTCGCTATGCTATATTTAAGTTAGAAGTTCGCGTGTTTTAAGCTATTTTGTTTTGAAACCAAACAGTAATTAAGGCTTTTATTACGAGATAGTGTTACGACTATAGCTCCTATAGGGGTAGACAGAAGTATTACATATATTATACACGTATATGTGTATATTATAACAGTCAGATAGACGATATATTGAAAAAAGGTGACGTGAAGTGTACCTATAATCGCCGAGAGTGTATGAGAAGATGTATGAATGTCAATGAAGCGAAAGTGGTCTGTCAGGATCGGGACAAATGGGGATCCGTGATCTCTGCCTACCCCTCCACAGAGAATTAGGCATGATGTGTATGTGTGTATATATACACTCATTATGACAGTTTTCAAAGTTGTATACAGATGTAGATCACGGATTCTTCCTATTTGACTCTATCTTGAAAAACCACTTTCATACACCTCTTCTTACACACTTGGCGGTTATAGTTTATATATTGCGTGAGCTTTTGTCAATAATTAATGTTTCTAAAAAAAAAAAAAAAAAAAAAAAAACCTTTGTAACGTCAAAATCAGCTCTAACTTTTTAATTGATATTTAATTGTTTATATGCTCATTCTGAGTATTTTGAGACTATATAAACCAAAATAAGCTAATAGTAAACCGTGTTTTAGTGTTTTAAGTGTAAATCATAATGATATTATAGTGTTTTTGATCAACTTAAAATATCTGTTACCGTTGAGTATATTTGAAAGTTCTCTCTCATGTAATTGCTAAAAACGTATAATTGTACTAAATATTCGTGGTATAATTGTAGTGTGGTGCATTTCTTTCTCGTTTCCTACTTTAATCTACTAGAAATAACCTTAGCAAAATATCAATTCAACGTACAATTATTTATTATCTTGTCTACCTTAATGGCGACTTATAAAATGAATACTCGGTCTCAAACCATTCGTGAACTAGAAATAAAACTCAAAAACACCCTTAGTGAACTTCAAGCTACTAAGGACAAGTGTTCCGGACTAATCTCGGAGCACGAGGATAGCGAGAAGGAAGTGTTACTTATAGTTGAGAAAAACACTAGGTTAAAGTCAGAATTGGTTTTGAAAGATCGTGAGTTAGCAGAGGTGGTGGCGGAACGGGACTATGTGCGCAGTGCTCTGGCTGGTTTCCATCAGTGCGGTATGGAGTATGAAGATGCCCTGTTGCAGATCTCACAACTGAAGTTGGCCCTGCATGAGTCCGAAGAGGTGGTGAGATCCCTTAACACGGAGGTGGAGAGACTTCAATCTGCAGAAGCTAACCAGCAGTATCAGCGCCTTGTCATGAAGACCGACTTCAGTGCTTCTGCCACCCCTTTGTCAAGAAATTGTAGGAAAAGGTTAAGAAAGTTGAATAAATTAATAAGTAAAACTTATCTTTGTGTAGGTAAGAAAAAATCCTTTATAAATAATAATATAAATAATAAACTAAAATCACTTTACATTCACCACAAACTAACTAGTAGTAGGCATGACTGTGAGATACAGGCTTTTCACCGGAAAGTAGTTCTGCTTGAGGGTGAATTGAGTGCTGTGACTCAAAGTTATGAGAGTTCTCAGGCAGATATTGCCCAGTATACTAAGGAGATGGATGAGCTCCTAAAACTTTGTAGGGAGAACCAGGAGCGTTTTGATTCGCTTGTGGCTGCAGGATGTCCTTGTGCCGATGTGTCACAGGTTTCTATGGCCAGCTCTAAGAAAAGTACTAAATGTTCATCACCCAAACAACTTAATTTAAATAAAAAGTTAAATCATAAATTAGTTCACATTTATGGTGATGACATAGTTAAAAATATCGGTGTAATGGTGAGAAGTGAACTTTCAAATACGGCAATTTACAACAATTGCCTACCAGGAGCTGATTTTGACAACTTAATTGACAATATATTGAGAACTAGGTTAGAATGCAATATGACATTGCTTCTAATGTGTTGTCGCAGGGGGAATCTAAATAAACATAGATTAATTAAACATATAGATAATTTAATAATTCAAAAGCATATTAAACGTATAATTCTGTGTACCTTGCCTTATTCTAAGACATTGACCCCGGCAGAAAATAAATATAGGTATATATTAAATCAGACTATGCACACTATTTCAGTGCATAATAATAATGTTGAATTAATAGATACAAATTGTATTTTAAAGAACAAATTATATTTTACTGGAGATACTTACTATCTCAACAATAGTTGTAAAAAACAAGTAGCTGAAATGCTACAATTTTATTTTAGTTTTGACCAAGCCAATTCACTGGCCTCTGACATTGCCCCTTTTGGGCTTGATTTATGCATCTCTTCAAAGGAAGAGGTTGCAAATATTAATTTAAATTAAGTTATTTGACAAAAGAGGATTCCCCTTGCATCAGAAATGAAACTTGTGCACAGCTTAACTCCACACAGTGTCTTAGTGTTGTGCATCAGAACATTCAAAGCATAGCTGGAAAGGAATTGGAAATTGAATTATTTTTAAATAATAATAATATAAATGTATTTTGTATTTGTGAACACTGGGCCAAAGATTATGAATTAATATATAATTTTAAAAATCATAATATTGTTAGTTCTTTTTGCCGTGAAAATTCAATACACGGTGGCTCTATGATAATTATGCATAAAAGTATTAAAAATAAGGTTCGGAATGATGTAATCTCAGAAAGTGTAGAAAAAATAATTGAAATATCCTGTGTGGAGGCAGATGCATTCATTGTTTGTTGCTTATATAGGCCACCTAATGGCGACTTCTGTGTCTTTGAGAAAAATTTAGAAATGGTATTGCTTAAGCTGTGTAAATCTAATAAGACCATAATCTTTTGTGGTGATTTCAACGTTGATCTTTTGGAGTCCTCGACACGGGCTACTAGACTTCTAAATTTGTTCTGGTCTTTTGGGTTGGATAGAATATTTGAAAGCCCAACAAGGGTGACCAGCCATTCTGCTACATGTATTGATAATATATTCAGTAATGAGAACCCAAACAGCAGCAAAATTATTAATGTTTTGAGGTCTGATCACAGTGGCCTGTTAGCTTCGTTTAACAAAAATATATATTCTATTAATTCTCAGCTTATAACTTGTACTCCGGTAACTGAACGGCGTTTGGAGCGTTTTAGAGAACAAATTAACAACAAACTAAGATTGTTTAATATACACAGTAGCTGTCCTAACAAAATGTTCCAAACAGTTTTTGATCTAATTAATGGGGAACATAAATCTGTTTTTATTCCAAAAACTTTAAATATAAATTCAAAGAAAAAGTTTAGTGATTGGGCAACACCGGGTATCCATGTTAGTAGGACAAAATTGTATCGATTGTATGAAGAAAAAACAACAAACTTTAGTGTAACTTTTAGAAACTATGTAAAATTATATTCAAAGATATTCAAAAATGTTTGTATCCAGGCTAAGTCGCTGTATATTAGGAATAAAATACTCAAATCTAAAAATATAATCAAGGAAACGTGGGATGTCATTAAATCTGAAACTGGTAGAGTTAAAACATATAATCAAAATAATCTAAAGCTGAAACTTAATAATAAAATTGTATGTGGCGAAGCAGATGTTGCTTCATGTTTTGAAGAATATTTTGGAAACCTCCCTTTGATGACATCCAGCTCACTAAACAGTTGCGCTGAGAAGGCTTGCAATCTGCTTGCGTTGTCGGCCCCGTGTTGTGATGGTGAGTTCCGTTTTAGGCCTACAACTCCATTAGAAATAATAAAAACATTCAAAACTTTCAGTAAGAAAAAAACTGTGGATCTGTTTGGACACTCGGTCAAAACAATTAGTGTTATTATTGACTTGTTGGCACCTTATCTGGCATCGGTTTTCAATGCCTCGATAGAATCAGGTTCGTACCCTGATTTAATGAAACTAAGTAGAGTAACACCGATATATAAGTCTGGTAGTACCTTGGACCCATCTAATTACCGTCCAATATCCGTGCTACCAGCATTAAGTAAAGTATTCGAGAAAATCTTGTTAAATCAGATGTTGTACCATTTTAATTTGAACGGACTGCTACATTCTAAACAATTTGGCTTCACAAAGGGTTTGTCCACCACTGATGCTGGTGTAGAATTAATAAAAGGGATTTTTGATGCCTGGGAACGGTCACAGGATGCATTTGGTATCTTCTGTGACCTTTCTAAAGCGTTCGATTGTGTCCGACATGATATAATAATAAGAAAATTAGAGTATTATGGAGTTAAAAATAATTCACTAAATGTAATAAAATCATATTTAAGTAATAGAGTACAAAAAGTAACTATTGGTTTGGAGCAGTCGTCGGGTCGTTCAGTCCAGATGGGGGTGCCTCAAGGTTCAATATTAGGTCCGTTTCTTTTCCTAGTATACATAAATGACTTACCTTTTGTAACTAAAAATAGGTGCAGGATGGTCCTTTTTGCTGATGACACATCCCTAATCTTTAAAATTAGCAGGAAAATTGATGAGTCGCAAAAAGTAAACTCGGTGATAGGAGATGTAGTTCAATGGTTTCAATATAACAATTTAGTTCTTAATAATAATAAAACAAAATGTATTAAATTTACTTTGCCAAATGTTAATGGTGTCGAAACCAATCTAATAATAAATAATGAGAAAATAGATAAAATTAATACTACTGTCTTCTTAGGGATAACTTTAGATTCAAAGCTGCAGTGGGGAGACCACATTCGCGTTTTATCTAAAAAACTTAGTTCCGCGGCATATGCTGTTAAACGGATTAGGGAATACACGGACGAGTTCACGGCTAGGGTTGTTTATTTCAGCTACTTTCATAGCATTATGTCTTATGGCATCTTGCTGTGGGGTTGTGCTGCTGACATAAACACAATATTCGTTTTGCAGAAGAGGGCTGTTCGCTGCATTTATAGAATGGGCCCCAGAGAGTCACTTCGTGAAAAATTTAAAGAAATTGATATTTTGACGGTTGTTGCTCAGTACATATATGATTGTGTCATTTATGTACATAAAAATATAAATATTTTTAGAAGAAACTGTGATGTTCATAAAATTAATACTAGAAACAAACATAAGCTGTATGTGGCGCCCTCGAGGCTTCAAAAGGTCAAGAAATCTTTTATTGGAAATTGCGTGCGTTTTTATAATCATTTACCGGACTGGATTACGCGATTGCCCTTGCCTAAATTTAAGACTATAGTTAGAGGCCGACTAGTCCGGGGCGCTTACTACGCGGTCGGAGACTACCTCGCCGATGCTCAGGGTTGGCAATGAGTGCATCTAAGCTATATGTGCAAAGTTAATTATGTTTCTTTATAAATTTGTTTTTGTAAATGGCACTGGGCAAAAAATCCTGAAAGCCGGAGTTTCTTGTTGGTTCTTCTCCGAGCCAGGGCTTCCGAACCAACGGTAGAATTTCAATGATAAGAGACAACCAGTGTCAGGCAAATGTTTTGACTTTCAATGAATGTACTGTACTTGTACTTATGTTGAATAAAAACATTTGACTTTGACTTTGACTTTGACTTTAAATGCCATATTTTCGATTGAGTAAACCTCTGACTACCCCGAAAGGGTTGTACAGGTGTGAATACATTTGTATGTGTATGTAAGTTCATTAAACGAAACCACAAGATTTGCTTTCAAGTGGTTAACCGTTTGCGCTGTAATTAAGCCATATATTCACGACCTTAAAACTCTTTAAGTTGAACAGAACCTTGAATACACAACGTCTCTTAAGTTATATGTATGACTAACATGGTTGTGATGGCATTGATTTTTAATAACTTTATTAGTACTTAAAACCGCCGAGTGTGTATGAGTGTAAATGGAGTGAAAGTGGTTAGTCAGGATAGGGACAGATGAGTATCCTTAATGTCTGCCTATTGTATGTATGATAGGTTTCTAGCCCATAGCTTTAATTCTATTAACCGCTTCTTTCTTCCTACAGTACAAACATACACATTACGCACGTATTCCTACAGAGGGAAAGGTAGAGATCTGCGATCCACATTTGTCTCGATACTGACAAATCACATTTACTACATTTACATCAATGCATTACCTTATACCCACTTGCTTATCATAGATACTTTTACATACACGCCTATACGTCATTAAGGCGATAGGCAGAGAATATCGATCGCTACCTGAAACGATCCTGCCAAATCTCTTTTGCTTCACTCAATCCCATTAAACTTCTCATACATTCTGTTCTTCCCGCTACGTACACCCGCCTTGAGAAGAATGTCTCCAATTTGATCTTTATGGCGTGATATTTTTAGAAATGAGCTTCCTCAGGAAACTGTGTAAAGTAAGATTGTGTGATAGGGTATGTTACAGTTAATAGTCAGGGCTTGTAAATGGCAACATGGCTGACCACCTGTCACATTCAGTACTGACTATCTGATCAACACGTGGGTTTGAGAAGGCCATAGAATTAATACCTTCGCAGTTGTGGAGATGGAAACCTGAACTTCTGACTACCCCGTAAGGGTTAATAGTCGTGAAGGCATTTGTTTTGTGTTTTTCGTATGGAATAGTGTGAAATGTAAACGTTGTGGTATGAAAGAAGATATAGTGACAAAAATAGAGAAAGGTATGTTAAGGAGGTTCGGGCACATGAAGCGGATAGGTGAAAGGAGGATTAAGAAAAAAAATTATAGAGCCAAAGTAGAAGGTAGAGTTGGACGGGGTAGGCCACGTAGAACTTATACATATACTTTTAAAGTAACCCTTTTTCAGTATTTATAATAACTTCACAGTTATTTCAATACCACCTGTTATTTTAGTAACTAAGAGCTTGTTACAGCAAAATGAACTTACTTCCGTTTCGTTAAAAGCTATTTTTGACTAATGGTTACGCGGTATGTAATTATTTGTTAAACAAACCGAGAGGCAATTAGTAATTTTCCATGGGCGTTAAATATTATAACAGGAAAAAATAGCATTTTAGTACATAAACATTCATGTCCTTCACTACCTTTTGGGGTAGACAGACATCGGAGTATAAGTATCACCTAGGTCACATTTTAGCCTAAATACTAAGGTTGTGATGTCATATGGATTATTACAGGTTGCTAGCTAGCTTATATAATAAGCGACAAGACTGAAAAGCAGAAGAAAAGCCTATGTTCTAACTCTGTCAGCACCGGGAATCAAACCCGAAACCTCACGATTAGCAATAAAGTGGTTATCCGTTTAGTAACTAGCTACTTTTCTTGCTGTCTATACAGGTTATTTATATAATAGGACGAGTTACGAATACTCTGTTCTTATTATATGGAACTAGATTTTAGTAAACTTAAAGGTACAAAAATAATAGAATTAAAAATAGTGTGATAAGGGAAG
The DNA here is from genome assembly GCA_030578115.1 of Leucoptera coffeella. Taxonomy (NCBI): domain Eukaryota; kingdom Metazoa; phylum Arthropoda; class Insecta; order Lepidoptera; family Lyonetiidae; genus Leucoptera; species Leucoptera coffeella. Next base: position 78,115 of record JAMBLF010000417.1, read on the forward strand.
GTTGCGATTTGAAAGAAGATGCAGTGACTAAGATTGAAATGGACATGCATCGATGGTTTGGACTTGCTATGCGGATGAACGATAGCAGATTGACAAAAGGAATATATGTTAATGATGGAAGGGCGGTCACGTAGGGTCCGGCCCAATAAGACATATGACAGTCAGATAGACGCTTTATTGAAAAAAGGTGACGTTAGGAGTACCTGTAACCGCCGAGGAGATGTATGAGTGTCAATGAAGCGAAAATGGTCTGTCAGGATCGGAACAAATGGGGATCCATGATCTATGCCTACTCCTCTACGGGGAATCAGGCGTGATGTGTATTTGTAAATATATATAGATTATATATGTATTTATAGTAACATTAAAGGTGATAAAAGGTATTATTTCCCTGCAATATTAGATTTAGGTGTCCATCTCCGCAATTGCGAAGGTAGTAATTCTATGGCCACCTCGAACCCACCTGTTGACCAGATAGTCAATACTCAATGTGACAGGTGGTAAGCCATGTCGCCATTTACAAGCACTAACTATTACCCGTTCGGGTAACAGGTAGGTTTCCTCACGATGTTTTCCCTTACCGTATAATTCGATGCATTACGTAAATGACTAGAAAGCTGTCACGAATATTTCATTTAAATTGATATTATGTCATTGATGTTCTGTTACCCGAAAAAGGATTAAAAGACTTGAGCATACAAGAGTCCCGTGCTAGACTGGGTCGTTAAAAGAATGCTAACTAGCTGCCGTTCTTATGTCGTAGGAGGCGACTAAGGGACGAGGGATTTATGGAATCTATTGGGCGATAGGGTAGCAACCTGTCATTTATGTTCTATGTGGCATCACCTCCCCAATATTCATGCTAAGAATAAAAGTTTATTATATACAATACAACAAGGAATTAAAACTATAAACCTAAAGTAGAAATAAAAAATAAATTACATAGAAAATATAAATCTAATAAATTACCATGCTTTCATGTTTTCAAGTTTCTGTCTACTCCAAAAAGATTAAAGAACGTAAATGTATGTGTCTATGTTTGACTATACAAGTCTGTATATAATTATGTTATCGACGAAATGATCAAAGTTTAAATTTCATTATCAATTTTATAGCTCCTGAAATGATGAGCGTAGTTCTTAAGTACTTTTAAAATGAAATTTCTTAGTTTACAGTTTATTAATTTTAACGTCGACACTGATAAATTCTCTTTAGAATTTTACTACTCTTGTCTGTACAAACTTTATCATATTATATTTAAATTCATAAAATATTAAATATAACACCCTTTTGTACACTTTTTCACCATTTTTACATACATTCCACCATGCAATATAAGAAAAACTTATACATATATATTCACATTTATTTTAGACGCTATATTGAAAAAAGGTGACGTTAGGAGTACCTGTAACCGCCGAGAGTGTATGAGAAGATGTATGAATATCAATGAAGGAGAAGTGGTCTATCAGGATCGGGACAAATGGGGATCCGTGATCTCTGCCTATCCCTCTACAGGGAATCAGGCGTGATGTGTATGTACGTAGGTTTATTAATTCACAAATTCAAAAAAAATTACCTCCATCAAAGCCCTGGAGAGTTGAAACATTGTCCCTCACAATGGTATGATACGTTTGGTTGTCTGAGAGCAGCACAATCCTATCCACTTTTCCACATTACAGAGCACAAAATTCACACAAACAACCCGTCTGCGATTTGTAAATCACAAATCTGTTTTACAAACATCTCATTTACTTTCATTTACTTTTTGTAAATCGCGTATTTGTCCTCTAAACCAAATTCGTAGCACGCGCGCTCGCTACGGACCGCTACGAATGACTGCAAGCTTCGTGCTACGAAGTTACATGACGTTTTGCGTTCTTTTCTCTCTCAGTTGTTTGATGTATGTCCGTCTCTCTCTCAGATGAAGGTAGCATTTTGTGCAGAAATCATTGATGCTACGAGTTTGGTAGTTCAGATTTTGGTCCCTTTTTATAGAGCCTTTAGTCACGTAATAGTCTTCATAGATCTGTGCATTAGGCAAATGTGTTTCCTCTCTTTACTTTATGTGCCGTGAAGTTGGATAAACAACGTGATAACATCACGACCGTGGATTTCGGAGGGATGGATAGAAATTGGTAACTTGACAGCTTTAAGTTGAAGTTATGTTAAATGTTTATAGTAGATACGAGTTTATTAATTGTTATTATTTTAATGTATGTGACTTTATGTTATAGTGAAATTAAATTAAATCTTATACCACAATACAATTAACTAAAATTAGGAGCACTTTAATGATTTATTGTTTAAAATTTTTATTTAGATATAAAGTTACATTTTCTATATACAAATGAAAAACTGCTTAAAATGTCTCTTTTCCGATATCTCTCTAGATATATATTTACATACATATTATTTTATTTAATGGGTAACGGTCTTGGTATTATACATACACCATACACTTTTCTGAACACTCACAAACTACTCACGAATTTTGAAATTTAGTACATGACACATTCATAGAGACATGTTTTTTCCTCGTAACATTTAGTGTAACTAAGGAATACTGATACCATCCCGGTATTACAACATAGACTAATACAAATTTGGCGTACATCGTTTATTTAATTACATTCGTCATTAGAAAGACTACTATTAAACATTCTATGTAGGTACTTACAGGACTTCTAATGAAAATTTTTTATCTAATTTCACACAACAATAAATTTTTACAAAGAGTGCACATGGGCACAATAATATGATATTAAAATGTAACATATAAATATAATACAGTACTATATAATGCGGATGAATAACAAAATAATTATTTGTAAGAAAAAAAACAGGACAGTTACGTAGGGGCTGGCCCAATAAGATATATTACCATTACATAGACTCCATATTGAAATACGGTGTTTGTTAGAAGTACCTATAACTACCGAGTGTGTATGGAGGTTTATAAGTATCAATGAAGCGAAAGTGGTTTGTCAGGATCAGGACACACAAAATCTTTGATCTCTGTCTAATTCTTTACAGGGAAACAAGCCTGACGTGTATTTATTAATATGATATATGAACCAAAGCTCTGCAAAATTAATATAATATTATTTATATCATACGTGTATGAGTGTCAATGAAGCGAAAGTGGTTTGTCAGGATCGGACAAATAGCTATCTCTGCTCTCTGCCTTTTCTTCTACAGGGAAACAAGCATGACGTATATGTATTAATATCACATATTAACCGAAGCTTTGTAAATTTAATACGTGTTACAGTAATACCGAACCATTGTTGAATAAGCCCGCATGCCAACGTATTGTTTACATGGCATCCCTTCACCCATTCTGCTTTGTTTTATTCTGTGAGCGAGTACGACGTTAACAAAGGCTGACGTTTAACGAAACGTTAGACGTTTTATTAAATTTAAATACAGGATGCCTACATCATAGATATCGTACATAGGTTTGATTGGTTGTTTGATCTCTGTATAGATAAGTCATTAGCGAGCTATATGTAATGAAAATAGAAGTATTTTCTCTATATATACATAGATATTTAATCAATCAATCAGCCTATGTCAATCCACTGCTAGACGTAGACTTCCCCAAGTTTACGCCACAAAACATTTCATTTGATTGCAAATAATTTACATAGAAAATCATAACATTTTACACCATACATGCTCCGAGATAAGAACCTAGTACCCACTGATACTCAGTCAAGCCCCCATTGACTGAGCTACGCTTAATCACTAGTAATTATGGATACTTCTAATATATACTAGCTTCATTATGTATATAACTTAATTTATACATACATATACACATCACACCTGATTCCCTGTAGAGGGTTAGGTAGCGATCTCGCGATTCATCCCGATTCTGACAAATCACTTTCGCTTCATTAACTAAGGCATTGATTCTACTTTCATGCTTCTTTTGCCATAAACGTAATGTATAATACATAATTATGTTAGTACATAAAATAATACTTGTAAAGCGATATTTATTAATATCGTTATTGAATGTATAAATAAAATCAAAGATTCGGAAGAATTTTCTGTCACATTGATTCGGGAAAATTGTGAATCTTTGACCTTTTACCCAATCTACTACATACGTATATAAGCAACTTTTATGTATATGGGTGTAACATAGATATTACATATTATGTAAAAGTAGTAGAACTATGCTAGTTTGAGACGTAAATATAATGCTAAATAACTGCCGTTCTTCTCGTTATGTTGTAGGAGGCGACTAAGGAACTAGGAGTAAAATCTATTGGGCGATAAGCTAGAAACCTATGACCAATGCTCCATATGCTATCTCTACATATACTGATATTCATGTTAAAAGTGTCCTCCGAGATAAAATAGTATAAAAAACGTATTTCCATGGCTCTGTCCACCCCGAAACCCATTGAAGGACGTGATTGTATATGTATGTACAACTAAGTGGTTGGCTGAATAAAATTCAATGAAGCGAAAGTGGTCTGTCAGGATCGGGACAAATGGGGATCCGTGATCTTTGCTTACCCCTCTACAGGGAATCAGGCTAGGTGATGTGTATGTATGTAAGTGGTTGACTATTTCGTGAAAAGTGCGTTTGATGTGGTCATAAATCACGTAGTACGTGATCACTACGTTGAGACCGATCCTCTTACGTGCCACATCGTAATGACCGTCAAACGTGAGACTTAGAACTAGTATACATATATATATACATTTACGTCCTTAATGCCTTGAGGGGTGGCCAGATCGTAATGACCCTCAAACGTGGCCTTTTGGACTACTATACATTTACATTCACGTCCTTTAATCACTTTTGGGGTGGACAGAACCTTGGAAATATAAAGTCTCGTAGGTTACTTTTTAGCATGAATGATTTGATGGTGTTGCGATGTTATTTGGAACGTTGGTGACAGTTCACTAGCCCATCGTCTAATACATTCAATTAAAGGGTTTAAGTCTCTTAGTCGCCTCCCACGACGTGCTGCAAAGAACGGCAGCTAGTTAGCATTTTGCCAATGGATTCTTTGTTTTAAATGTACATAGATAATGAGAAAAATTATGTGTACATGTTAAGGAGATTGAATATTGAACAAACTTACTCAGAGTCAAGTCACAACTTAGGTAATTACTTAAGGATATACATACATGTACATACATTCACGTTCTATAATCCCTTTCGGTATGGACAGAACGTCGGAAATATATGTATGTATATGTATCTTACGCGTCGAATACTACGGTGAGAGAAAAACATCGTGAGGAAACCTACCTGTTCCCAGAACAGGTAATAGCTAGTGCTTGTAAATGGCGACATGGCCGACCACCTGTCCCGTTGAGTACTAACTATCTGGTTAACACGCGGGTTCGAGGTGACCATAGAATTACTACCTTCGCAATTGCGGAGATGGACACCTGAACCTCTGACTACCCTGTAAGGGTTAATGGTCGTGAACGCGTACGTATGTATCTTAATTGTCCCAGGTTCGATCCTCGCCTTTCGATTGGCCACGTGGTGTCAAAGGAAGGTCGTGACCATATGACCTTGCAAAGTTCGAGTCGGCGACACTCCGTTTGTATTTCGAAGATGCGCTTCTACTTATTTCTATTTGCCAAGTGAATTTTCAGTATAACCACTAATGTAGAGTGTGTTTGTTTGTAGGAATTAAAAGTTGGTTTTTGTATACATATGTACTGTCAACGCTAAAAGTGCAGTTCCAGTAACTTTTTAGATGGTTTAAGTTTATAAGAACAAAAGACAATATTTTAGATTTTAAAACTGGCGCCACTATGCATTGTCATGGCCACTATACGGCCGCGTGCTTCGAAATGAAAAATATTGTCTTTTATTCTTATAAAGGTAAAAGTTATAAAAAGTTACTGGGACTGCACTTGTAGCGTTGACTGTATATACATATCACGCCTGATTCCCTGTTGAGGTGTAGGAAGAGATCCCCATCTTTCCTAATTCTGACGAACCACTTCATTATACATCACCTACACATACACCTCCTCATACACACTTGGCGGTTATAAGTACTTCTAACGTCACCTAAGTGTTTATCTAATTTACCTATTAACCTTTACTCGCTTAAAAGAACATATAAGGCAGATAGACAGCTATTTTTCTATATCCCAGACTAGCACGGTAAAACTTATTAACACTTCATTTATTCCCTTTCGGGGTGGACAGAACCTTGGAGATATAATATCTCTAAAGTCATTGTCTAGAATGAAAATTGAGGTTGCGATGTTATAACGGAACATTGGTGACTGGTAACTAACCTATCACCCAATATATTCCATTTACCCCTAGTCACTTAGTCGCCTCCTATGACAGGAAGAACGGCAGCTAGTTAGCATTCTTTTTACATTTTAGTTACATACATACATACGCTTCACGACTTGTGTCTACACACTCCATTTTTTTTTATTATGGCGGGGGGTAGTCAGAGGCTTAAGTGCCCATCTCCGAAATTTCGAAGGCATGTTAGGTATGGGTCATTCGAAGCCCGCGTATCACTAGATAGACAGCACGCAACGTGATAGGTAGTGAACCGTATCGCCGTATATAGGCACTGACTATTACCTATCCCGAGGGATAGGCAGGTTAGCGACTGTAAATTCTCCTACGACGTCCCTTTTAGCACGGGAAAAGACATACAAATCCATGTAGCTAACTTATCTATGTAAGCACGTGTAAGTAATTCGTAGGCATTTAAGCACATCTTTTGTATGCTTAAATCTTGAGTTGACATTTATTTGTCCGATGTTTGTGAAGGAATTAGAGAATGTTTAAGGCTGGAGAAATGAGAAAGAATTTAGGTATTTAGATTTGTTCTCGGGTCTGTTTGGAATTAAATGTACGAGTATGAATATATAGGGTTACTTTATTCTTTTAGTTAATAAGTTTATTAGTATTCTAAGAATATCCAAATATAACTACTAGATCTGCCATTTTGGATAAATAACAATTTGTAATCTTCTCTAAATATTTTTTAATATAAGTTGTTTCATTATGTTAGGGAAGATAAGGGACTAGAGTTGAATAGAATTATTATTAGCAACCTGTTACCAATATTACATATTAATAGTACAACCACAAAAATATTGTAACAATGAGGATATTATGTTTCTAAATTTCAATCTCCCTTAAAAGATATAACGAATTATATACATACATTCACGCCTCTACGTCCCCAACGGGATAGGCAGAGACTATCGATTGCCACCTGGAACGATCCTGACAAATCTTTCTTGCTTCACTCACATTCATAAACTTTCTCATATATAGTTTTCTATTCTTTACACTACCTACACCCGCCTTGAGAAGAATGTGTCTAATTTGATCTGTATAAGTTCTAAGCGGCCTACCCCGTCCAACTCTACCTTTCAATTGGCTTTATATATTCCTTTCGTAACCCTCCTTTCATCCATCCACTCCATGTGTTCAAAGCACCTTAACATACCTTTCTCTATTTCACTATATCTTCTTTCATACCACAACGTTCACGAATTACACTATTCCGTACCGTATCACACATTTTCCTGAGGGATCTCATCTCTACCGTATTAATTCTGCTTTCATGATATTTTATACTTAAACTAGCAACCCGCTCCGGCTTTGCACGGGTATAAAATATATAGCCTACTCCACTATTTAATGGATGTTATTATACATATAAACCTTCCGCTTGAATCACTTTATCTATTAAAAAAACCGCATCAAAATCCGTTGCGTAGTTTCAAAGATTTAAGCATACAAATAGACGTTGGGACATAGAAAGCGACTTTGTTTTATACTATGTAGTGATATATGTATGTATGTTATTCACGTTGTTGTCTTTGATCAAACAAAACACACGCATCACGCCCACATTTCTATACAATGATAACAGAGTCGCAATTATTCAGATCCTGACATATCAGTTTCGGTTCATTATCTGTACGGCTCCACGCGTGTTCAGCGGATATAGGTACTTGAGACATATATATCCACATCATAGCAAGTATTATTTTGTGATTTAAATACAGAAAGAAATATATTCGATGTACTCGTAGTTCAGTTGCTTGTGGCTTGACTCCGTATAAGTGGGTACCGGGTTAAAATCCCGCTAGAGCATGTATGTCAATGGAAATGAAGTTTAGTGCATTTCTATGTTCATTTTCGTAATAAAATACATTTGTGAAATGTATCGAATACTAAGGTGAGGGAAAACATCGTGAGGAAACCTACCTGTTCCCCGAATAGGTAATAGACAGTGCTTGTAAATGGCGACATGGCTTACCATCTGTCACATTGATCACTGACTATATGGTCAACACATGGATTCGAGGTGGCCATAGAAGGACGTTTTATGTAATTAAAATTTGAATTTTCTTAAGAGTAATTTATTAACTATGCTTTCATCTAATAAATCTCTTCTTATATTATTAGGTACACAGCGTGTTTCCGGACACTAATAATATTGTGAGATTCGTGTTTGGAGCGGTCTCCTGAGTCAGAATCGATAAGTGAAATAACCAAAATTAGACGTTTAATTTTTGACTCCATGTCTAGCGAGTGCTGTATAACAATTTCTATGAGGAGTTGGAAAAAAACGTCCGATTTTGATAATTTTACTCATACCTCTCCAAACACGAATCTGACACCCTGAAATCGTCGACCCGAAGACACCCTGTATAAAAATAGGCCAGTAATCAGTCCCTATTTAGTACCTACTACCTACTTAAAAATAATTTTGTATGCAGTAATTTTTTTTTTCGGTCTGTTTTTGTCTAACATCCTTCACCAATTCAAGTCCTGTAACGTTATGAGTTCCTAGTACATTTCGTAGCATTTCTTTGTTAAAAAATTCTCTAAAGTGATAATTTTTGAAAAAATTTAAGTGACTTTTTTTGTCCTCCCCTACCCATCCACCCACCAGAGTGTCCCACTGGTGTTACAACATTTTCGATATATTTTTTGGATTCGATAGAATGTTATACAATGAATAAAAAAGTACTAGAGCAACAGAAAACACTAAGAGCTCTTTTTGGTATAATTATTAGCCGCAAAGTAGTTGTAAAATTTTCATCAATGCAAAAAATGGTCAGTATCATGAAATTTAGGAATTCGCAACCGTAATAGTTCAATAATGTAACTACTGGGAATAAAAGTGTCCACCTAGTTACATTAATGTAACTCCAATGTAACTAGATGGAATAGATGCTACCTTCCTCACTATTGCAGAGATGGAAACCTGAACCTCTGACTGCCTCGCAAGGGTTAAGGGTCGTGGTCGTTTTTATTTGTTTTTTAATTACTTATAAATATACTTTCACAACTTTGCAACCCTTTTGGTGTAATAAGAGGTTTAATGACTAACATCAACTTGTGTTAGTCCTTAGTCACTTAAAACTCACTTTTTAGCTGAAGTTTTTAAATAGAATGTAGGTGATATATACATGTTCATTAACATATAATGTGGTTGGAGTTATTCACTTTAATGAAACGAGTCGAGAGAAATGGGACTGTGTTCTCTGTTTACCGACTGACTGTGTTCTTGTCTATAAATATGATGATATGTTTATGGAATATATTTTGAGATATTTGATTAATTATATCCATTTTTGTTTACTTGAAAGTCAGCAGTGACTAAGTGTTCACTAATTACATACTTGCAGAGAAAGGCACGTGACGGTGTTTCTTTTTCTATTGTGTAAATTAATTGTTACCTTAATAACAATAAACATCCATAAAATACTATAATTTGGCAATGGATAGAATCTCGAAGTTATTCGTATTCTAGACTTCTTATTTTTATTGTATTTATATCTCCTAGGTCAATTTTGATATCGAGATATCGGGGTTGCAATGTCAAATTGACATACGATGAAATTTTCCTTAGTTGCCTCTTACGATATGCCGGGTAGAACGGCAGCTAGTTAACATTTTTTTACGTTCCAGACTAGCACAGGACGGTACCTAAATGTTACATGTTTATTTCGTTGTTTTTGTGAAGGTTACATAGAATTAGATAACTAAGTTACTTAATGGTTTCACAAAATGGACTATTGTTTGCCCAATAGTCAGTGCAATCGACTGCATCAGAAATAGAGAGCTCATGGCTTCAATAATGCAATGGAAATTGTGTGACCGTGACTTCACAACAGCCTTGAATGGAAAGTTAAGGCTGTACTGCTCACATTTATTTTACAATAAAAACAAAATGAGCACGACCATTAACCCTTGCTAGGTAACTTTCATGTTTATATCCCCACCATTGCGAAGGTACTAAGTAATTTTATGGTTACCTCAAACCAATTGTTGACCAGATAGTTAATACTCAATGTGACAGGTGGTAAACCATGTCGCCATTCACAAGTACTGACTATTACGTGTTCGGGGACAGGTAGGTTTTCTCATGATGTAATATTTGATCATCATCATCTTATGGTACCCCAGTGGTACAAAGGGCCTTCGTGAGAAGTCGCCAACCGCTCCTATCCTGTGCCTTGCACTCCGCGTCCCTCCAACTCAACCCAGCCGCCCTCAACTCAGCGTCGACTGTGCGCTGCCAGGTGTGCGCCGGCCGGCCTGGGCGTCTGCTCCCGTGCGGCCTCCATGTGTATGCTGCCCTGGCGATGTTGTCTTCCGGTCTTCGGAGTGTGTGCCCTATCCACTTCCATTTACGTTGAGCGATTTCACGCTTGATTGGGACTTGGTGGCATTGCTTCCATAGATCCTCGTTTCTGATAGTGTTCGGCCAGAATATGCGAAGTATGAACCTCAGGCATTTGACAAACACTTGCAGCTTGTTCGTCAGTCCCTTTGTCTCCTTCCACGTCTCGCTGCCGAAGAGCAAAACAGACTTCACAATGGAATTGAAGAGGGAAATCTTGATCCGCCTGGTAAGCACATTAGAGTCCCAGACCGGGTTTAGCTGGGCAAAGGCGCCTTTCGCTTTCCTTATTCTGGCGTCAACGTCGTCACTAGCTCCACCAGTTTCAGTCACCATGCTGCCGAGATAAGTGAACTTTGCGACAGATTCTAGTGGGGCACCGTTGAGCATTACAGGCCGATTCTCACATGACTGAACACGCAATTCTACGGTTTTCTTAGCGTTGATTCGTAGTCCCTTCTCTTGAGCTTCCTCTTTTAACAAGTCAAGTTTACTTTGGAGATCGGATAGTGAAGGTGAAATCAACACTATGTCGTCTGCGTAGTCCAGGTCCTCCAGGTGCGAGCCATTGTGCCACGGAATGCCTCTGGGTGTTTCTGTGACATTCCTCATGACGTCGTCCAGCAGGATGATGAAGAGCAGTGGTGACAGGAGGCAACCCTGTTTGACCCCTGTGGCCATCGGAATTGGTTCACCTAGAACCCGCTCATGTACCACCCTGCAGATGCTGCCGTTATATAGGGACTGGATGATACCTATATACTTGCCGGGTACTCTTCTCCTCCTGAGACTGGACCACAGTGCGCTCCACTGCACGGAGTCGAACGCTTTCTCAAAGTCAACGAATGCCAGGAAAAGTTCGGCTCGCCACTCCACGCACGACTCTATTAGTATGCGCAAGGTGCTCGTGTGGTCAGTACATGATCGTTCAGGACGGAAACCGGCCTGTTCTTCGCAAAGTGTCCTCGCAATTTCAGGGGACATACGGTTAAGGAGTACTTTTGCCAGTACCTTAGCCGCCGTGGGTAGAAGGGTTATACCCCTCCAGTTATCACAGGCTGATAAGTCACCTTTCTTCGGTACCTTTACTAGCAAACCTTGTTTCCACCCATTAGGAACACGCTCCGACTCCCAAACACGCTGTAAGAGAGGCTGAAGTAATTCGGCTGACCTAACCGGATCCGCTTTTAGGAGCTCCGCATTTATATTGTCTACTCCCGGTGCCTTACCCGCCTTCAGTTGTTTGATGGCGGCGACTACTTCTGCGTAACTTGGTGGAGTCGTAGGCAGATTTAGGAGCGATCTGGGGCTTTCTGAAGCAACTACTGATTGGCCTTGGCATATGGTCAGCAGGTTGGAGAAGTGCTCAGTCCATCGTTTTAGTTGTTCCTCTGTGGTACACAGCAGTTGTCCCGAGGCGTCCTTCAGCGGCTTTTTGGAGGAGAGTTTTTTATTACATAGGCGCTTAGTAACGTCATACAACTCCCTCATGTTAGCTATTTCAGCTGCTGCGTTAGCCCGGTCCGCCAGCTCGTCTGCGGCGCGTCGTCTGTCTCGTCTGGCCAGTTGTTTGATTCGGAGACGTAGGGCAGTGTATTCCTCACCGAGGGCGTCTTTTGCAACTGTGGTGTCAGCTGCCAACAGCTCTATCTTAACACCCTGCCTTCTCTCTATCGTAGACCACAACTCTTGAGACATCCACGGTTCTTGCTTATTGCGTTTATAACCGAGGACTTTCTGACCAGCTTTAGTAAAAGCAGTGGACACACGGTCCCAAGCTTCATCCATGTCCTCGGCATCCAGCTCTTCCAGGAGATCAAATTGATTTCGCAAGGTGACGCTGAATTCATTTCTACCTTCCTCGCTGCTAAGTTTCTGCAAATTGAACCGTTTAGATGCCTTTTCTACTTTACGACGAGGGGCGGCCATCTTAAGACGTACTTCGGCGACAACAAGGTGATGATCGCTATCCACGTCAGCGCCGCGACGGTTTCTAACATCGAGTAAGGATGTTCTCCAGGCTCTGCTTATCGCAATATGATCGATCTGGTTACGAGTCACACCATCCGGAGAGATCCAAGAGATTTTGTGACAATATTTGATGCATTTCGTAAATATATTTGAATTACGAAAATGAACATAAAAACTCATTAAACTTAATTTCCATTGATACACGCTCAAGCGGGATTTAAATCCTGTACCCACTGATACAGAGTCAAGCCCCAAACAACTGAGCTACGTCGAATTTGTACGATGTGCTTAACAAGCAGCTGATTACATTAAACCAGTCCCTTACAATAGTGGGGTAGTGCCCTTAACATGCCCTATGAGCGAAATATCGACCAGATAAGTGGAAAATACAAGTTGAATTCATAATGCTAGCCTTGTCTAGAATTAGCTATCGATAACCAACACGCTTTATAAATGCAAGGGTGCAACAGAAGCTAACGGTTAAGAATACGATTAACGTTTATTTCATATACTATGAGAGACCGGGTCATATCACGATAAATTAACAAAGATATCTGATTACCTTTATTTTGCCGGACGTTTCGTGATATGACCCGGTCTCTCATAGTATATAAAATGAGTATAAATCGCGAGTGTTTTTTTTTTATTCTTTATTAAGCCATTCACCTAATCGCGAGTGTTTAAAAAATAACAATTGACGTTTAGTTTTGGTCTGATTGCAGCTTCATGATGAGTGTTCTTATTGGGACCTCCTTAGGTTGTTGTTCAGAATATTCGTATTGTTGCTGGTGAGGCTATTATTGAATTTTAGGTTTGAATATTATGTGCACACTGCCCTTTAAACATCTTACTACCCCGAACGGGCTGTACAGTCGTTAATGCACATGCATGATGTAAATGGTTCATTCTTATAATCGTATAATTTGTGGTTACATAAATGAAGTTTAAACTATATGGAATACCAATTATAGGTTCAAATAAATCCATACAAACATACACATCACGCTTGATTCCCTGTAGAGAACTAGGCAGATATCACGGATCCCCATCTGTCCCGATTCTGACAAACTATTCACTCCATTAATACTCATACATCTCCTTACATACACTCTGCGTTCATGGGTACTTCTAACTTCACCCTTTTTCAAACATATTTATTGAGTTCTTAATATACATACATATAAACGATATGTAGAAAAGACAAGCAGCTAGTTATCATTACATTCATGAAATGCTTTTTATTCAACATAAGAATCATAAAATCACTTTTGACGACCTCCGTGGCGCGATCGGTTAGACACCTGAACGCTATTCGTGGGGTCCCGGGGTCGATTCCCGGTGGAGGCAGAGTTAAGAACTACGCTTTTCTACTGCTTTTTAGTCTGGTCGTTGATTATATATGCTATATATGTATTTATCTATATATAATATGTATACATTTCTTAAATATACGTTGACTAGTACCCTTAACACAAGTCTTAAATGAACTTACCAAGGGGCTAGTTCAATTGGTGTAATAATGTCTAAATATTATTATTATTACTTATTGAAAGTAAAAGAAAAACATTTTCGCTTGAAAACTTGTCATGAAAATTAGTTACAACCAAAAAAATAAAATAATCTAATTAAACTATTAACATTTCGTAAAGACAAATCCAGCAGAGAAGAAATGCCATGAAACTCTGCAGACATTATTTAAGTCCCAGGAAACAGAATTTCTTATACGTATACTAAGGTATTACCAGCTTATATAATAACATAACATTTTATCCCCTAGTCTTATCTTTTCCGTTTTATATTTATCATAACTTCTTATCTTCGTACTTTAGGCATAGGGCGGTTGTATACAGCCTGTTTCAACGAGAAATAGGGCATGTCAAAGATGAATTTGTAAATTGAATGTACCAGGAAATTCATACCTTGTTTTTCTAGGAAGTTGATCTGTTAAGTAGTGTAATAAGAAGATTAGGTAGAGTTTTTTATTTATAATGTGAGACCGGGTCGTATCACGATAAATTAATTACAAAAAAAAAATTCGCTAACTAAAAAAAAATTATTAATAAAAATTAATAAAACAAAATGAGTGTAAATCGCGAGTGTTTAAAAATAGGTAGAATATATTAGATAGTGGAAAAGAGGTGTATAAGATCTGTGAAGATGTATTAAATTGTTAATGTATTGTAGTTTAAGGCAAATTTATGTTACAATAAGTAAGGGTTTAAGATTTAAGTTACATCAGGCTTGTTTTATGCTTCAAGTTTTTGTTTGCACAGGGTAGGCCGCGTAGAAAATATACATATCAAATTAGAACAATTCTTCTCAAGGCGGGTGTACGTAGTGAAGAACATAGGAGCATGTATGAGAAGGTTAATGGGTTTGAGTAAAACAAGGGAGATTTGTCAGGATCGTTCCAGGTGGCGATCGATAGTCTCTGCCTATCTCCTTAGGGATGTAGAGGTATGAATATATGTGTGTGTATATAGGATTATGATTTCACAAACATATAAATGATATTTTGTTTATTACCTGAACTTTTAGTATCAAGTACTGATGACTTAATATAAATAGATTTACTAGGCTCTTTAAACAAACAGGAAAGAAAAATTATGTAATTAAATTTTTTTAACGTCTCAGACCAAATGAAATATTGTAAAGCGTGTTGCTATTTTAAAGTACTGTCTACTACCTTTTTTGAGAAGTAGGGAGGTTTCCAAACGATATTTTCCTTTACAGTAAAGGCAGTGCATTTCACAAAATATGTATAGATATACCGAAAATGTATGAAGAAAATCAGTAAACTTAATTTCCATTGGTTCTACGTGTTTGAACCTGTACCCACTCATACATTGTCGAGTCATTATTATTTTATTTCCACACTAATGTATAAGTTAACAGGTAAATATCCTAATATAATAGGTCATTAATTTGTTTACCTTTGGGTAAAGTATAAACACACATTTCTAATGAAATACAACAAAGCACAATGATTACGCAATTTATCTAACCTATAGCATAATTGGAGTATATACTAAGAATACATGGAATGATAGAATTAATAATAGTATAATTGGGTAAATTTCGGTTTGGACGAAGATGTAGTGACTAAGATTGAAAAGAACATGCTTCGATGTTTTGGACATGTTATGCGGATGAATGATAGTAGATTCACAGTTTCACAGATTCAGATAGGTGAAGTGGAAGGGCGGTTACGTAGGGGTTGGCCCTATTAAATATATGACAGTTAAGTAGACGACATATTGAAAAAGGGTGACGTTCGAAGTAGCGATAACTAATTGAGAAGATGAGGTTTAAGGAATCTTATATTGACAAAAAAAGACAAGACAAACGCGTACACGATCAACCCTTGCGGGATAGACAAAGGTTCAGGTGTCTATCTCCGTAATTGCGAAGGTAGTAATTCTATGGCCACCTCAAATCCACTCGGTAACCAGATAGTGAGTACTCAATGTGTCTTATATTAAACAAAAGGTATTCCATTTAATAACTGAAACCGTTCCCTGTCCCATCTGTTCACTACTCTTTGCGGTTGCAAGAGCTTCGCTTGGGATCGATAGAGGTCGAGCAACCCAGCTGCAGCCAGGCAGCAATGCCAAGGACGCTGCCACTTGGCCTAATTGGATCTATGGGTGGGATGGCAACCTGTCATCTATATTCTGTAGTAATGGTAACACACGAGTATAGAGATATCTTTATTTCATAATAGCTGTAGCAAAATAGGTGTAAATAAACATACATTTTATTTACTATGTGTACACGATAAATTAATAAAGATATAAATACCTTTATTTCACCCGACGTTTCAACCCAGTTGCATAGGCCGTAGTCGCGGGAAGACATAGTAAACATAAGGAGAATAAATCGCAAGTGTTTAAAAATGACAATAAACATAGATACATACACGTCACGCCTGATTCCTTGTAGAGGATGACAGAGATCACGGATTCGTATTTGTCCCGGCCCTGACAAACCAATTTCGCTTTATTGATACTCATACACCTTCTCATACATACTCGGCGGTTATAGGTACTTCTATCGTCATCCTCTTCCAATAGGGCGTCTATCTGAGTCTCATGTCTTATTGAACCGGCCTCTACGTAACCAAAAATAAAAACTAAGATATATTACAATGAAAATATTTTTAAGTTTTGTTCATTCCGAAAATATTGGTGATTTGTATTCTGTATGTAAATGTATTATGTATACTAATATGTATTTCTTTATTCCTTTAGTCCCTTATAAGGGCAAAAGGCTAACTCTTTGGTAAGCAAACGTTATCAAAATTACGATCGATGTAAGCAGAAAATATTCTTTGTTATTAATAACAAATTACTGCAATATGCGGACTTCGAGTGACCCATACCTAACATGCCTTAAAAATTTCGGAGATGGACACTCAAGCCTCTGACTACCCCGCCAGAATAAACGGGAGTGTGTATGCACAAGTCATTAAGCGTATGTATGTTACTGCAATATAAGGGGCTAAAAAGCAGCTACTTAGCGTTTTATTAGTACAAAAACTCATGATTTTACAAATATTTTGATGAAAAAGTCAAAAAATTATCGTATAAATGAAAATAAGACTTTGCAATCTCCGAAATACGCTTCCTCATAATACGCCTTAAGGGTAATCCCTATCAAAACAGCTGACGAATGACGACCTTCTAAATAAGGGTGCGCTCTTACAGGGATAAAACGAAATGTGAGGTGAGAAAGATAGCTTCGCGGATAGGTTTCTTTGCAGATGAGATGGTAGAGATTAAGGTGACTTGAATACTCGATTTTGTCTATCAGTTTTTTCTTCGTTGACATCTGTAAACATTCTTATATAAACTTGGTGCGATTAGAAGTATGACACATTGTTATTCTTGTAAAGTAAACTTAACTGTACCTTTATTAAGCAATTAGCATACTTAGTCATTATGAAAAAAAGAATTAAGTTACAAAGAACTACATATAACAAATTTATTGAAAATAAATGTACATATGTATTCTTAATCAGTAATCTTACCATATTTATATAAGATATTAACTCTTACTAAATAATTATATTATTATTATTTAACACACAATTTATTCTTGTTGGTGAAAATAGAACTGAGGTTATTTATAACTTGTTATTTAACACAGAATTCATTCCTTTTGGTGAAATTAAAACTGAGTAAATTCATAACTTAGTTGTTACCGAAAAACTTGTCCCATAAGAAGCCACCCTTAGAATAAGACGCTAAATCTGATTGTGTCACGCATGACGGTAATAGGTTGGATCTGCCAAACAAACAGGGGATATGACAGGTATTAATGGGGATAAGTCACGGAGATATCAACATTGATTTAAACAGCACATTTACAATTTAACAACGACTTTATATACATATACATCACGTCTGATTCCTTGTAGAGGTGTAGAGATCACAGATCCTATTTGTCCCGGTCCTGACAGACCACTTTCGCTTCATTGACACTCATACGCCGCCTCATACACACTCGGCGGTTATGTGTATATATGTAGATGGTACTTATATCAGTGTATTAAATTTGTTTTCGTATTGAGTCTTGTATATGTAAGACCACATAGAAATTTATTTCTAAATAAATTCACGTCATTTAATCCCTTCCGGGAGGACAGAACCTCGGAGATATAATACCTAGGTCAATTTGTAGCATGAACATTGCAGTTGCGATGTCATAAAGGAACATTGGTGACAGGTTTCATTCCATTTACCTTAGTTCCTTAGTCGCTTCCTTCGACATCCCGAGAAGAACAGCAGCTAGTTAACATTCTTTTTACACCCAACACATTTATTTAAAATAAACATAACATAACAAATAAACAACAAATTTATTTAAAATAACATGCCATATTTTCTCCTAACATCCAAGTTTAGTTGCCAGAAAACTTTGAGCATTGTTTATTAAAAGCTCCGCTTATGGACTGGGGATTTATCTTGGATTTAGGTCGCTTCACTTAGAGCTTTCTTTCTAGGTCACTGCAAGACCGTGAAAGCCTTAACTCCCTTTCGTAAGTTCGTGGGAAAAGGGTAGTGTTTAACGAAGTGTTTCGGGTAGTCAGGTATTGAATTGGAGTGCTAAATAACTCCCTTTCTTTCTAACATAGCGTTTGGGTTTAAGGATGTAGTAATACATACATATGTACATACACATCACGTCTGATTCCCTGTAGAGGGGTAGGTAGAGATCACAGATCCTCATTTGTCCCGATCTACCACTGTAATACACTGTGATGACACTGTGTACGTACTAATAGTTACCATAATACATACGTACATATGCATTTTAGTTAATGGGTGTGAGTAGAGCAAGATAGATTTGTCAGGATAATTCCATGTTGTGATGGATAGTCTCTGCCTATCCCGTTGGGGACGTAGATTCGTGAATATGTATGTATATGTATTCACGACTATATGAACCTTCCGGAGTAGTTAGATGTTGAGTTTCCGACTGAGCATAGTGATGATCTTCGGTCACTTGAAACTCACTGTAGACCTGATAATCAAATGTAACAGGTGCTAACCATGTCACCTAAACGCTTTCCATAACCGAAACAGTAATTGGACAATTTACATGGCCACCCATCCAGATACTTCCCAATCCTGAATTGCTTTACTGTAAGTAGAAAGAACCTTGGAGACGATAATATATACAAAGACACTGTTAGCACGCATATTGGGGTTGTGATGTTATATGGAACATTGGTGATAGGTTGCTAACCTATCACAAAACGGCTTCCATAGACCCCTAGTCCCTTAGTCGCCTACGATATACAGTAAGAACGGCAGCTAGTTTGCATTCTTTGCGGCACGGTACTTACAATTATAAAAGTCTACAATTGACTTGAACTGAATTTTATCTTGAGATGACTGTCTCCAATTTGATCTGTAAATTATTATGTTCTACGTAATCTACAGAATATTTCATTTTAAAGCCAAGTTCCTTTTCTGTATGGAAAGAATATTGATAACTACTCTTCTAGATATTATAATAAGTACATAATAATAATAGTAGTAGATAGTTCTAGATATTATAATAATGAATATGAAATATAGGTATCACTGTGTAAACTCATCGCCTAATAGATTTTACTTCGCTATAGTCAGAACCTTTTTCTCAATAATTATTTTATTAAGCGTGAAGACGGATGACTATGTATGAGAAGGTTAGGGGTGTGAGAAAGGCGAAAGAGATTTGTCGAGATCGTTTCAGGTGGCTATCGATTAACTCTGCCTATCCCACAAGGGAAATAAATGTATTATTTTCTGTATGTATTAATACGATAATACATAAGCTAAATGCATATATACATTCACGTCCTTCAATCCTTTTCAGGGTGGACAAAAGCTCAAAGATTTAGTATCTTTTAAGTCACTTTTTAGCATACATATTGGGGTTGTGATGTCATATGGAACATTGATAACATGTTGCTAGCTTACTCAATAAATTCATTAACCCCTAGTCCCTTAGTCGCTTTCTTTGCCATGCTTGGAAGAACGGCAGATAATTAGTATTTTCTTTACGTTCCAGTTCCATAAATATTCTGTTTCATGATATAAAATAAAACTAACAAATTCAACCCAATATAAACCCGTGTAACTTTTGACAATAAACTTGCATCACGAAGGTCAGTGTTATGGCACTGAACCGAGGGCTGCCAAGAGGCATGACCTTCGTCCCAAGGTCACGCCATAGACAGACTGTCTCCGCACTGAACTTGCCAAGTTACTATATCTGGGTTATCTCATAGCGGGTTAAGCTATGTAGTCTATTTTTGGACTCAAGGCTTTTGTTATAGGTGAGTTTAGCTTTTTGGTTCGGTTTATATTATGCTATTTATAGATAGTATAATTTATTCTTGTATGTATATACATATAGATTTACGTCCTTTAATCCCTTTCGGAGTAGACAGAAGCTTGAATATGCTAATAATGAGCTAATAATGTCGCTTTATAGCATACATATTAGAATTTTGGTGTCATATTGAAAGATGACAGATTGCTAGCCTATTGTCCAATTAATTCCATTTACCCCTAGTCTCTTAGTCGTCCCTTGGACATATTAAATATTACTATTTGTTCAAATATTAATATTTTGACATATTATATTATATAGTATAGGTAATTTACGGTAAAGTTAGCTAATTAATTTCCTTCAGGATTGAAAAACCTTGAAATTTATCTTCAACGTTATTATAGAAGTTGTAATAGCTTTGAATAGAACCATCGTAAACTGGTTTATGGCATATTGCACAAAAATTTACATAAAATTATACAAATAGCTCTTAACACACACATATATTCACGCCTCAACGTCCCTAATAGCATAGGCAGAGACAATCGATCGCCACGTAGAACGAAGCTGACAAAACTCTCATGCTTCACTCACACACATTAATCTCTTGGATTAATTCACTTTTGTTGCTCTTAAGTAACACGAACCAAATATAAAGAGGACCCGGCGTAAAGAGCGGTCCTCGTTACGCGGTGCGGAGTCCGAATGGCGTGTTTTAATTGGTGCGGAGTCTAAAAATGTGTACTAGAAAGAATATACCTGATTTGATTGGCCGATGTCGTGTTTTTATTGGTTGTAATATCTCCCTTCCATCTCGCGTACCTCGTTTCACCCCGCGTAATGCCACACTAGTTTCCATACAAATTTTGCGTTAGGCCCACTCCTCTTATTAATTACTCCATAAAGTACCAAAAACTCCGAAAAAATCTGATCCGAAAAACTGATCAGAAAAAATCTAAGTAATTTTGTGGGGAAAGTGGAAGGGTAGTTAGTTATACAGGCCAATAGGACATATGATAGTTTTACAGATCACATATTGAAATATGGTATGACATTAACAGAACATACATATATACATATCACACCTGATTTCCTGTAGAGGGGTAGGCAGAGATCACGGATCCCCATTTGTCCCGATCTTGACAGACCTCTTTCGCTTCATTGACACTCATACATCTTTTCATACACACTAGGCGGTTATAGGTATTCCTAACGTCACCTTTTTTTAATATAGCGTCTATCTGACTGTTATATGTCTTATTTATTATTTTAGCAGTACCTGTAACCGCTAAGAGAGTAGAAGAAGATGTATGGATGTCGATAAAAAAAAAACTGATATGTTAGGAACAGGATTGTATATCAATTAACTTTTATTCATTTTATTAATTAATGAAGTCACTAGTTACCATTCCATAAATCCCAGACTACATATAAATATGGATTCACGCGTATACGTCCCCAACAGGATAGGCGGTCCATCGATCGCTAACTGGAACGAAGCTGATAAAGCTCTTGCCCAACCCATTAACCTTCTCATACATGCTCTTCTGTTCTTCACGCTACACCCGCCTTGAGAAGAATGTCTCCAATTTGATCTGTATGTTTTACGAGGTCCGTGCAACTCTATTTTTCTCTATTGTTCTTTAAAATCCTTTAGTAACCTTCCTTTCATCTATCCGCTCCATGTGCCCAAACCACCTCAACATACCTTTATCTATTTTCGTCTGTACATTAAGAAGATTACCTCCGTAACGACCTCCGTGGCGCGATCGGTTAGACGCCTGAACGCTAATCGTGAGGTCCCGGGTTTGATTACCGGTGGAGGCAGAGTTAAGAACTACGCTTTTCGTCTGCTTTCCAGTCTGGTTGTTGATTATATATATTATATATTCATTTATCTATATATAATAAGTATATATGTATTTCTTAAATATACGTTGACTAGCACCCTTAATACAAGTCTTAAATGAACTTACCAAGGGGCTAGTTCAATTGGTGTAACAGTGTTTCAGATATTATTATTATTAAGATTGTCTCCAATTTGATCTGTATATGTACTTATACTATCACAATGGTAAATAAATAAATAAGCCACGTTGACATAACGTGAATAAACGTCGGGGTACCTAGTGGTTTGTAAGTAAGCGAATGAAATATGCCTCCATTAGTGTTAAACTTGTGGGAGGCAGTCAAGTGGAAATATTGGCTATGGCTGCCAGTGACGTAGCGAAGGAATGGCGTAAGTCAAATTTTCATTTTTCATTTTTATTCTCATTTTTTATTATGAAGGTGGCTGTGAGTGGGAGGGGATAAATTTGTAACGATCGTTCAAGGTTATGATCGATAGGCGCTGTTTATACATTAAGGGAAGTAGATGCGTGAATATACACTTCCGGACACATCTATTGGCCCACCTTAGAGTTTAGGTTTCGATTGATTGATATCAACAAACAGGCTCCAAATTGTCTTTAGTTTCTTTAAATTCTGTGTCCGATATTAAAAAAAATACTATTGAATGACATTGTGAATATGCCAGGTTAAAAACTGCATAAAAACTTTTAACTCAACCTAATAAAAATTTTTAGCTAGGACCAAACGAAACTGAAAATGCTAGGTGGGCCAATATATGTGTCCAGAAGTATATATACAATATTATATTTTTGATAAAATTAGGCGTAGCTCGTTTGTTGGGAAGTGACTCTGTATCAGTGGGTATAGTTTAGGACTGTATAGTATTATATTATCTGTGGTTTAGGGTAGTAGTATAGGTCTAGTTCAAACCTTAAAAAAGTAGCAATGTAATCTGATTTTCTATGACCATTTTCGCAATAGCAATATATGAGAGAAATACACTGAATAGTATGTTTATTCCGTATTTAATAATATGAAGTAGTGGATAAATTCTAATAGCTGACAATCAATGAACGATCGCCATTATTTTTATCATTTTTGAACAAGTTTGGGTAGCAAACTTTCGGCCAAAATCGCGTACTGGACTAGAAAATCTAGTTTTCATGTATTGGTACACAGATCCGGTTCTCGGAATTAATTCGGAATAACTCAGTCGTTGCGGGCTTGACTCTGTTTTAGTGGGTACAGAGTTCAAACCCCGGACAAAGTAGAAATTGAAGTTTCCTACATTTACAAAATACGCCGAATACTACGGTGAGAAAACCAACCTATTACACGAACAGGTAAGTGCTAGTTAATGGCGACACGGTTTACCACCTGTCACATTGAGTAGGGTCTGAGGTGGCCATAGAATTACTGTTCACAATTTCAGAGATGGTCACGCGAACCTCTGGCTACCCCGCAGAGGTTAATGTAACGAAACATTTATTTGATCCTCCTGTTCTCTTTACCCGTCTTAGATTTGTCGGTATATACAAGCGTTAAAAATTTCAGTATTTTTCACAGCTCACTTGTTAAATAAAAAAAAATAAAAAAAATGTATGAGGAGGTTTTAGAGTGTCAAAGAAGCGAAAGTGGTAATTCAGTATCTGCACAGAAAGGGATCTTATGTCAATGCCTCCCACAGGGAAATTGCCATGATTTATATGTATTTATATAAAAACTATTTATAAAATACAAAAAAAAAATACTTATGCCATTTCTATATCAAAGGCTTACCCTGGAGACATATGTCGTACTACGAATAGTTTGGCAAAATATGTCCCTAGACCTTTTTTTGTTACTTTATGAACTGTTGATCTTACAACTCAGAACTTTGTTGATTTTCTTTTGATTTGTATTTTACATACTTACTGGTAGGGGTTAAAGAACAATTTAACTTGTAGGGTAGTTAGTAGTTTTCGTTTCATCTAATTGCAACAATATTAAGTTGGTTAGGTTATATTAGGTATTTTTATATCCACTATGAAAAAGAAAAAAATATTTTGGGTTTGAAAAACAGTTTATCAACCAAATAAGTAATGTAAGAAACAAGTAAAGTCCATCAAAAATAAAACACATTTTGCACACGTACATCACAACCCTAAAATCTTTTTCATATACCACCGAGTGTGTTTGAGGAGAAAAGCAAAAAGACAAAAGCTTTCACGACCATTAACCCTTGTGGTGTAGTTAGAGGTTCAGGTGTCCATCTCTGCAATCATGTAAGTAATTCTATGGGCATCTCGAACCCACGTGTTGACCAAATATTCAGTACTCAATGTGATAGGTGCGAGGCCTGGTTACTATTTACAAGTACTAACTATTACGTGTTCAGGGAACAAGTAGGTTTCCTCACGATGTTTTCCCTCACCGTAGTATTCGACGCATATGGTCAATGTATTTTTATGCGGAGACTTATGAATATAAGCAGCCATTGTGGTTAGCCCGTATAGGGAAAACACGACTTAGGAAAAATATAAAGAAGCAAAACGAGGAAGGAAGGAATGGTTATTTTTATGTTCAAAACATATATTTATATATGTATATGAAAGTCGTATAATCCCTTTCGGTGTAGACAGAACCTTGGAGATATATTAACATCTTCTAAGTTACTTTTTAGCATGAATATTAGGGTTGTGATGTAGAATTTGCTTTTTTTACAAGAATTTACCGGACTGGATTGCACAATTTCTCTAACTTAAATTTAAGACTATGGTTAAAGGCCGACTAGTCCGGGGCGCTTACTACGCGGTCGGAGACTACCTTGCCGATGCTCAGGGTTAGCAATGAGTGCATCTAAGCTATATGTGTAAAACTATTCAAATTGTAATTGGGTTTTGTAACTGGCACTGGGCAAAAAATCGCGAAAGCCGAGGAGTTTTTTGTTGATTCTTCTCCGAGCCAGGGCTTTATAAACCAACGGAAGAATTTTAATATTAAGATACAACCAGAGTCAGCACAATGTTTCGACTTTCATTGAATGTATTGTACTTACGTTGCATAAAACATTTGAGTTTGTATGGAACATTGGCGACGTTGCTAGCCCATTGACGAATAGATTCCAATTACGTTAATCCCTTAGTCGTCTTCTATGACAGACCGGGAAAAATGCTCTTAGTATTCTTTTTACGGAACAGACTAGCATGGAACTAGTCTATGTTAAATATATCTATGTAAGTATGTATTACTATCAAGTGCAAACAAGCTGTAGTCTGAAAATGTATCTTGATTGACATAGCCAGTGCACGGTCAAAACTTTTCAATTGACAAATATCCATACGCTTGTGTAAACACACTCTCTTTTTATTGTGGTGGGTTAGTCAGAGGTTTGAGTGCCCATCTCCGTAATTTCGAAAGTATGTTAAGTATTGGTCATTCGAAGCCCGCGTTTCACTAGATAGACAGCACCCAACGTGATAGTTCTGTTTACCTTGGAAGTGATTTAAGGACGTGAATGTACATGATATAAAACACTTATAATTACCACCCTATATATGCTAAAATATAGTTCTTTAAGCGTGAGAAAGCAAATATGCAATTATCGAAGAGTAAAGCGTTATTTAATGGTTGAAAATGATCATGGAGATATTATTCGAAACTTCGTTCGAACTTCATTATTATCGAATTTCCAGTTTGATTTAT
This sequence comes from Leucoptera coffeella, assembly GCA_030578115.1. Lineage (NCBI taxonomy): Eukaryota > Metazoa > Arthropoda > Insecta > Lepidoptera > Lyonetiidae > Leucoptera > Leucoptera coffeella. Next base: position 104,115 of record JAMBLF010000417.1, read on the forward strand.
TGTTCTTTAACACGAATACTTATAGGTTTTGCAATTTAGAATAGCACACCATAGTATAGCTTTTAAAATTCATAATACAACTAATACTAGTATATAAATAATAATATAAGTAATTGTACAATAACTATATACCGAAATTAAATGCACTTATAGCAGTCGAGAGTTTATGAGGATTCGTGATCTCTGCGTACCATTCTGTAGCGAAACGGAGGTTTTCTATATGTATCCCCGTCTGTTCCAATCTTAACCACTTCACAAACCACTTTTGCTCTCAACATACTTGGTGGTTATCGATACTTCTAACGTCGCTCTTTTTCATTTTGAAATAAATTCAATAATATATAAAAATTACTCGGTAAAGCCTTCATAACTCGCAAGAACTATTCCAAAACAACACTCTAAGTTATCAAGAGAGACGTGAAATATTGTGATTAAATAAAGATTAGAGCTTTGCTTGAAATTAAGCTCTGAATGAAACAGATATCTTTGTGAAAGCTCCCTGAGATTATACTGAAATTTCATAGCTTAATAACCCTTGCTAGTTTGGGACTTCAAGAAATGCAAGCAGCTGATTTTATGTTATATATAACGTAATTTAATTTTCATACATACATACATATCACGCCTGATTTTCTGTAGAGGGATAGGCAGATCACAGATCCCCATTTATCCCGATCCTGACAGACCACTTTCGCTTCATTGACAATACATCTTCTCATACACACTCAGCGGTTATAGGTACTCCTAACGTCACCCTTTTAATTAATTCTACCATGTGGTTAATGAATAATATAGTATGATATTTTTGTGTGAATATTTGCACTCGTATAAGTGTCTTGTATCTTTACCTTACATCACACCTGAATTTCTGTCCACCAATACCAAAATCTCAGTCTCATTGCATTAGTATCAATATAAGATAATAGAGGAGGCTTTACAATCGTTGCCACAAAGCCTTAGCTTTCAGTCCGCAAATGCCATTGTGGGTTTCCGTTCTATTGTGACCTACACAATGGCTTATGAAAATATTGATGATTCAGCTTAGTACCAAATATGGGCTATTAGCGTGAAGATATAGACTATTTCTATTTAATACTAGTCCTGTAATAGACTGAGGCTTATGAATAAGAATGATAAAAGTTGCTTTTCTTTATAATGTTTTAAAAGGAGATTACAAAGTATGTATTTAATATAGTATATGTAATGTATAGAGCGACTTTTTCTTATTATAATGCGCGAATTATATTATTACTATTTGAAGAATTTTGCTAATAAGAACTATTAATATTATTTCAAATTTTTCAAATCATTACATCGTCATCAACTCTACGAGTACCTACCCCTTTGTAGAGAACCGGACGTAATATTCAAGTGATATAAATAGTTTAATCACCTGCAATACGACTAAACTAAAAACTTCGATTACAGTAAGGTACAGTAAAATTACAGAACTTACAGGACACACAAATCTCTGCCAACCTCTTTACAGATCAACTTCTGAAACATACATACACATCACGCCAGATTCCCTGTACAGTCGTAGGCAGAGATCACGGATCCCCATCTGTCTTAATCCTGAAAAACCACTTTCGCTTCATTGACACTCATACACCTCCTCATACACACTCGGCGGTTATGATTACTTCTATCGTCACCGTTTTTCAATATCGTCTATGTAATTTACTTTCGTAATGTGTATGTCATTTAAACGCTATAAGGCTTTACTTGATAGTCATTTACCATCTAAAATGCTATCGCTACAGATTTCATTAAAATACAATATTAAAGGATTCATTATCGTTTTGTTCAACTTTTGTCTTACGAATATTATTGATATCTTTGTGGAATTGGTATTTTGTTGGAACATTAAACCTTCTAAAAGGATAGAAGGGTTACGAAAGGAAATTATAGAGCCAAAGTGGAAGGTAGAGTTGAACGGGGTAGGACTAAGAACTTATACAGATCAAATTGGAGACGTTCTTCTCAAGGCGGGTGCACGTAGTGAAGAACAGAAGAGCATGTATGAGAAGGTTTAAGAATGTTAGTAGGTTGAAAGATATGTTAGCATCGTTCAAGGTAGCGATTAATATCCAAATATTAATACAATTATACAATAATTAAATCTATACTAATATTATAAAGCCGAAGAGTTTGTTTGTTTGATTGATATAACATCGCCCTGCTACTAATAGGAGCGAAGAATATAATATAAAAATCAAATTATATTTACAGTGCCATCTATGTTTCATGTAGTGAAAATTTTTGAAACAATAAAAATGTGGTAAATTATTTGATATTGCTTTTTCCTTCCAAAATAAATCACGAATAAAAGCAGCTAATCACAATCCATTTTACCTCCCAAATTAGCACGGGACACTTCTAATAGAATAAGATCTAGTGGATAATATCTTCAAAGACTAATGTGACAAGAACACTATTCGCGGCGTGAGATAGGGGATCCTTTGATGTGTCTCTTATAGGTATTCGACAGGCGTAAGTGATTTTGATCAATTTACAAATTAATATATGCGCGTACTTTATTTACTTTCGGAGGATACAGAACCTCTGAGGTATGACAAATCTTCTAAGTCATTTTATAGTTTTTTAGTCCCGTGTTGGTCGAGACATATAAATTAAGCTAGATAATTACTGCTTTTGGGATATGTAGTAAAATAAATCTAAATAACTGTTGTTTTGGGACAGACTATTGTACAATTTCTCTATGTTTGGTATTGTGTCAATGTATGATGAACAATAAAAAATAAATGTAATTCTTTCCGGCGTATCACAGAAAGCAAATAATGGATTGAAAATAACTGGAATCTATTAGGCGATTGACTAACAAATTGTCACTAATGTTCCATACGATATTAAAACGCTGTATTCAAGCTAAAAAGTGACCTAGGAGATATTATTGTGTCTCTGAGGTTCTGACTTGACGAATGTTTTGACATTTTGAGTATCCGTGCTAGTATATTAGTGAAGTGAAAGGGCGGTTACGTAGGGGCCGGCCTAATAAGACATATAACAGTCAGATAGACGCTATATTGAAAATGGTGACTTAAGGTGTACATATAACCGCCGAGAGTGTATGAGAAGATGTATTATCAAAGAAGCGAAAGTGGTCTGTCAGGATTGGGACAAATGGGGATCCGTGATCTCTGCCTACCCCTCTACAGGGAATTAGGCGTGATGTGTATGTATGTATGCTAGTCTGGGACGTTAAGGGAACACTGATTGCTGTCTTTCTTCTTAGACTGTGAAAGCGTGTAAGTAAACATATGTATATAGCAATATGTATGAAATTAATTGTAATAATACATTAATATATATTTAATATGGAAGTCCCGTGCTAGTTTGCGACGTAAAAATAGCTAACTAGCTGCCGTTCTTCCCGTCATATTCTTTGAGGCAAATAAGGGACAAGAGGTAAAACAAATCTATTGGGAGATGGTCTTGCAAACTGTCACTCATGTTTAATAATATTAATAATTCATATTCAAGCTATTTACACCCCAATATTCATGCTATTAAGTTACCGTAGAGATGTTTACATAGCTAGCTTCTGATCACCCCAAAAGGGAAAGACGTGAATGTATTTGTTCAATTCTAACACCGATATGATCAGTTTATGAATCAATTTTTATGCTTTAAAGGTGTCATTCATGCCACTAGTGCCTTTATCAAGATAATATTAACGCGATAAGTCCCGTTTTCTAAATGATGATGATATTATAAAATCAGTACCAAAATAGAATAATATATTAAACATATATTGAATTTATCTATATACATTCAACCATAATCGTTGTCTTGAGCTAGTCTGGAACGTAAAAAGAATGCTAATTAGCTGCTCTTCTTCTCAAAATGTCGTAGGAGGTGACTAAGGGACTAAGGGTAAAGAAAATCTATTGGATGATATGCTAGCAACCAGTCACCAATTTTCCGTTATTACATCGTAACCGCAATATTCATACTAACCAGGGACCTAGGAGATATTATATCTCCGAGGTTCTGTCCACCCCGAAAGGGAATAAAGGAGGTGAATGTATGTACGTCAACATACACAAAAAACCCTTTTTATTTCAGAGGTGTTGATCACGGCTCACATATGTCTCGATACTACATTCGTTAAATTCACATTTATACACCTCCCCATACCCATTCGTTCGTTATAGGTACTTCAATCAACACCTTTTTTCAATATAATGTCTATATGACTGTCATACAGAAGTTTCAACTTCACATACCAGTAAACAATATCAGTGATAAACGCCTCAAATATTGACTACTTTGCGAAGGTTTACGACTTCGCGTGTGTGTCCATATAATCGATAAATCAAGTCGTAAAGCCTCAAGAAGATCTTGAAACTTCGCTTATCTTTCAAACTTAGTAACGACTTTGAAGTTGAAGTCGTAAACGTGAGATAGATAAACCACTGTTTATAGGGATGGTTGTATACGTCAGTTTAATTGTACTGTTTGATTTGTGTCAAATGAATATCAATAATAAATGGGAAGAAATAAAACTAAATTTACGAAATGCGTGAAATACTATGGTGAGGGGAAACATCGTGAGGAAACCTACCTGTTCCCAGAACAGGTAATAGTTAGTGCTTGTAAATGGCGACATGGTTTATCATCTGACACATTGAGTACTGACTATCTGGTCATTACGTGGGTTCATGGCCGTTGGCATTCACTGAAACGCGTTCATGACCATTAACCCTTGCGCGGTAGTCAAAGGTTCAGTTGTCTATCTCCGCCATTACTCAGGTAGTTATTCTATGGCTACCTTGAACCCACGTGTTGACTAGATAGTTAGTACTCAATGTAACACTATATAATGTATGTATGTATATGCACTATTTATTAGACAATACAACACTAATATACACATGTACTAGTACTATAAATGTATATAAACTGTAACTGTAAACAGATTAAATTCACATTCGTAGCTAACTACGTACATTTACTACTACATTAGCAGTGATGGCGTTCCGTAGTTAATGCCGTAGTCACGTAGTTAGAGGTAAGTATGGTGATTAATCGAACTTGTTTATTTGAGGGTAGTTTCATGAATAATTGTTAATTACTTATACATACATATATATGTACATACATACACATCACGCCTGATTCTCTTTAGAGGAGTAGGCAGAGATCACGGATCCCCATTTGTCCCGATCCTGACAGACCATTTTCGCTTCATCGACACTCATACATCTTCTCATACACACTCGGCGGTTATAGGTAGTAATAACGTCACCCTTTTTAAAAAAAGCGTCCATTTGACTGTCATATGTCTTAATACACCGGCCCCTACGTAACCGCCATTCCACTTCACTTACATATATTCCTTTTGTTAATCTGCTGTCATTCATCCGCATAACATGTCCAACCATCGAAGCATGTCCTTTTAATCTTAGTCACTACATCTTCTTTAAAACCGCAACCTTTTCATATATATGTATTAAGCTTATTTTTCATAAGGGTAAGTAGAGATGATAATTATACAGTCTTTTGATTTATTTTGGATAGCTAATTTGGCCTTAATAGTATTTCTATATAGCTTCAAACCATCAAAAAATATTACTTCATATTTCACACTTTATTTTCATACCTATATTCATCACTACATAGTATAAAACAAAGTCGCTTTCACTGTCGCTATGTCCCTTTGTATGCTTAAATCTTTTAAACTACGCAACGGGTTTGATGCGGTTTTTTTAATAGATATAGTGATTAAATAGGAAGGTTTATATGTATAATAACTTCCATTAAATAGTGGAGGAAGCTATATATTTTATACCCGTGCGAAGCCGGAGCGGGTCGCTAGTATGATGATATTTCTTAGGACACTGTTTACCAGGAATGGGTGATGTCATATACAACATTGACAACAGGTTGCTAACCTATCACCTAATCTTTTTACAACCTTAGTTGATTTAAAACTAAGAATATTAAATACATATTAAGTTCACAAGAAAATAATAATAAAAATATTTGGACATTATCACACCAATTGAACTAGCCCCTTGGTAAGTTCATTTAAGACTTGTGTTAAGGGTACTAGTCAACGTATATTTAAGAAATATATACATATTATACATATATAAATACATATATAGCATAAATAATCAACGACCAGACTAGAAAGCAGTAGAAAAGCGTAGTTCTTAACTCTACCTCCAACGGAAATCGAACCCGGGACCTCACGATTTACGTTCAGGTGCCTAACCGATCGCGCCACGGAGGTCGCCAAATTACTATTATTAAATACAACATCTTAAGTTTACAAGAAAATAACTTCATATTTCTTCCTTTTCACACAATTTCTCATCTCAAACTTCGCAAAGTACCCCATCCATAACTGTTTGAACAAGCCAGGAGTGCTTTGATGAGGTAGTCGCGTGATCCCTCCCATTTGTCAGTCCTCAGAGGTCCTCAGAGGGAAATTGATGGGAGGAACATTAGTAAATAGTCGTTTGAGGTAATTGAAAGAAATAGTTCTCTTTTGAGAGGTTAATCGGGTTACTGGTTTGTTTTTGTTTGTGTGAATTAATGAGGGATAAGTAGTATACTAGATTTATTGAAAACATATACTTTTATCTCTTATAGAGTGGACAGAACCATGAAAAATAATTCATGTAATTGTTTACTTGTTAAGGCGATATTTATATGGCATATTCGTGTCCGGTTGCTAGCCCTTTATAACGTCCATATAGGAAGATGAAAGGCAGATAATTCACATTCTTTTGACTTAAGATACTATTAAACTAGATATGTCAATAATAGACAATGTAAATATACGAATGCCCATGTTATCACTTTATAGTATCAACAGTATAAATACTTTGGCACTTCATTGTACTGTGTTGCCCTTTTGCGGTTCCGTCATAATATCAGCGTTACGCTCTTCCACCATTCTTAATAGACCAAGCTGAGACGAAACCTTTTTTGCACCGCAATGACAAACACAAGAAGTACTTGTGTGTTTGTATTAAAATCTGTGTTTTATATAACTTGTATTATGTCTTCGTGTGTCTTGTAGTTGTAAAATAAATATACGCTTCATGACTTGTGTATACACACTCCTTTTTTATGTCAGCGGGGTAGTCAGAGGCTTGAGCGTCCATCTTTGACATTTCTAACGCATGTTAGGTATGGATAACTCAAAGCCCGAGTTTGACTAGATAGCTCCCAATATGAAAGGTAGTATCGCCGTATATAGGCACTGGCTATTACCTATCCCGTGAGATAGGCAGGTTTCCTCACGATGTTTTTCCTCACCGTAAAATAAACGTTTTTATTATTATTATACTCAATAACCTTGGCTACCTCTTAAGGCAATGCAACCTTGCAATCAATGTAAGGTTTGAGGAAATACTGAAACCGTTCAATTTGACCCTCTGGAGTTAAATGCCAAGAAACATGCTACGGCTTGTTACTATAGCCTTAAAGGCACAGTATAGTTCTACAATAGACTAGGTGATTTGAAAAAAAATAATTGTGGGTTAAAATAGGGTGTTATGAAAAATACAAATATTATTATTTGGAAAATAATTATTAATGGATATCAAAAATATTGACGGTAAAAATATAATTTTATATACAGTAAAAATTAGGTTTGGGTTGGGAGTGTGTTAATTTAGTACAGTTTAGTATTTTGGTATGTATTATTGACTTTGACTTTGAATGCTAACTAGCTGTCGTTCTTCCCAGAATATCGTATAAAATGACGAAGTAAGTGAGTGAATTTATTGGGCAATAGACGAGCATACTACTAACATTCTATATAACATCACAACCTCAGTATTCAAGCTTAAAAGTAACTTTGCAGACATTATTTTCTCCGTGGTTCTAGCCCGAAAGGGATGTGAATGTGTATATATATATCTATATCTGTCTATGTATATATATTAACATAAAGGTATGTTTAAACATACGATCAACAGAGCCAACATAAACAAAGTTTGTGTAAATAAGTCTCCGTCTAAATTAGCTACTTACACTATGAATCTCAATAAGGTCAAGAATGCTCACCCAAGGTCAATTATTATTATAATACCCGCTTTAGATCATCTAAAAGTTTACGAGCTAGGTCGAAAACGACTCTATATTTAGAAGCTTATTGGGTTTCCCCCTTGAAGGTCTGGGGCGAAATATATAATAATATAATAATAATATTTGGACATTATTACACCAATTGTACTAGCCCCTTGGTAAGTACATTTAAGACTTGTGTTAAGGAAACTAGTCAACGTATATTTAAGAAGAAATGTAGACATATTTTATATAGTTAAATACATATATATATATATATATATATATATATATATATATATATATATATATATATATATATATATATATATATATATAGCATATTATATAATCAACAACCAGACTGGACAGCAGTAGAAAAGCGTTGTACTTAACTCTGCCACCACCGGGAATCGAACCCAGAACTCCATGATTAGCGTTCAGGTGTCTAACCGATCGCGCCACGGAGGTCGTCAAAAAATATAAGGCTAACTAGCTGCCGTTCTTCCCGGCATGTAGGAGGCGACTAAGAGACTAGTGATGAATGAATTATATTATAATAAACACGTGCTTTGCAAACCGTTTTCAATGCTATGAATAATAAATGATGTGCGTCCACTCACTTAGTGAAAGCATATTTTTAATATCGTATTTGAATGATAGTACCCATACATACATACGTTCTCACGACTTGTGTAGTGCACACTCCCTTTTATATTGTGGTGGTGTAGTCAGAGGTTTGAGTGCCTGTCTCCGCTTTTTCGGAGGCATGTTAGGTATGAGCTACTCAAAGCCCTCGTTTCACTAGATAGACAGCACGTGATAGGTAGTGAACTGTATCGCCGTACTGGCTATTACCTATCCCGAGGGTTAACCAGGTTCTCTCACTATGATATTTTCCCTTACCGTTAGCGACTGTAAATTATGTACGTCAATGAAAAATACATTTTAATTTTCATTCATTAGTACATGCCCGAGACTGGATTCGAACCTATGACCTTTCTAATACGAAGTCAGAGGTCTTACGCACTAAGCTACGGCCGTATACTTACACATACTTTAATTTAAACTCTACAAAACATCACGTAATCAAGCACAGAAGGGTCAGTCAGAGATTATCGGCTGCTCGCAACCAATTAAGGAGTGGCGCGATTGAATCACGTTTCCAATTTGCGTTCGATCAGTTTTTTAACTCTGCTCCCATCTGCATTGAACCCTTAGATACAGGATGTAAAGAGCTGTTCCAGGGCGTTGATTGGACGAATGAATGAGTGAATGATTGGATCTGTGCGATGTTCTTCTTTTTTGATCGAATGATTGGATTGGCGTAGTCACGTTTTTAGAATTGTATATCTTTTAGAAAGATAGAATAGTCACTCATACATATATACAATGCAATAATTATCCCGTGCTAATCTGGGACGTTAAAAGAATGCTAGTCAGCTGCTGTTCTTCCCGGCATGCTGTAGAAGGCGACCAAAGGTCTAGTAGTAAAATGAATCTTTTTGGCGATGGATTAGCAGCCTATCATATTTATGTTAAAAAGTGACCTAGGATATATTATATCTCCGGGGTTCTATCCATCCCGAAAGGAAGTAAAGAATGTGAGTGTATATGTTTGTTAGTTCCTCAGTCTTTTTTGACGACTTGCTGAAAAGAAAAGCAGCTAGTTATTATTAACACAAACTTGACATTCAATTCAGTTCACTGTAAAATACATATGAATACTTTTATCACACCCTATACTACGAAATGAATTGAGTATCAAATTGAAAGGGCAAACGTAGTATGAAATTTAATTAAGTTCCAATGGACATTAATCCCATTGTGGAAATGTGCTAACAAGGTCTTGCATATAAAATCGCATTACACCTTCAAATCTGAAGTAAGAGGCTAGGATTTTACATATCATAACTGAACATATTTAACAATATATTGGTATATATTCCCTATATATCAATCAATCAGCCTATGACAGTCCACTGCTGGACGTAGGCCTCCCCAAGGCAACGCCACAAAACACGATCACTCGCGGCCCTCAGCCAACCACTACCAGCGACCTTTTTCAGGTCATCAGTCCACCTGGCAGGGGGGCGTCCTACACTACGTTTACCGAGACGCGGTCGCCATTCGAGAACCGCCTTGCTCCAACGGTCGTCGGTTCTGCGACAGACGTGACCGGCCCACTGCCACTTCAGCTTGCAACATCGATAGACAATGTCTACGACATTGGTTCTCTGCCGGATAATCTCGTTCCGGACTCTGTCCCTTAACGAGATACCCAGCATCGAACGTTCCATTGCTCGCTGAGCGACATGTAATCGGTGAGCCAGCCCGACCGTCATGTTCCACGTCTCGGCACCGTATGTCATTACAGGTAGGACGCACTGATTAAAAACCCTGGTCTTAAGACACTGCGGTAGTGGCGACGAGAAGATATGACGCAACTTCCCGAATGCTGCCCAGCCCAGCTGCACTCTTCTGGAAATCTCACGCTCGAAGCTGTCCCTACCCATTTGCAGAGCCTGGCCCAGGTAAACATATTCCTGGACCACTTCGAGCACCTCTCCACTGATCGTGATCGGCCCCGGGACAACGAGTTCGTTGAACATGACTTTCGTCTTGTCCAAGTTCATCCGGAGACCGACCGACCGTGAGGCAGCGTTAAGACTGTGCAGCATTCCCTGCAAATCCTGCAGCGACTCCGCCATTACGACAATGTCGTCAGCGAAGCGGAGGTGTGTGAGGTATCTGCCATTGACATTGATACCCATCCCAATCCAATCCAGAGTTTTGAAGACGTCCTCCAGTGCGTTCGTGAACAGTTTCGGGGATATGACATCCCCCTGTCTCACTCCTCTGAGCAACTGTATAGGACTTGTCTTTTGGTTTTGGACTTGAACAGATATCGATGCCACGCTGTATAGGCTCCTCAACACCTGCACATAACGCCAATCGACCTGGCATCGCTGCAAGGATTCCAGAACAGCCCAGATCTCGATGGAGTCGAAGGCCTTCTCGTAGTCCACAAAGGCAAGACACAGCGGCTGGTTATACTCATGAGACTTCTGTATAACCTGCCGCACTGTGTGGATGTGGTCTACGGTACTAAAACCTTTTCGAAATCCGGCCTGCTCCGGCGGCTGGAAGGCGTCAAATCTTGAGGCCAGACGATTTGTGAGCACTCTCGAGAACAACTTGTAGACGTGGCTTAGGAGCGCGATAGGCCTATAATTCTTCAATAGGGTCTTGTCTCCCTTTTTGAAAAACAAGGCCACCACGCTCTCACTCCACGCCGTCGGGGTAGTCCCATTAGCTATGACGGAATTAAACAGGTGCTTGAGCTTCTGCAGGACTGGAGCTCCTCCCGCCTTTAGAAGCTCAGAGGTTATTCCGTCTTCGCCGGGAGCCTTACCATTTCGAAGTTGTTTGAGAGCGCTCCCAATTCCGTCTTCGTCCACGAGCGGGAGATCATCAGTGTAGTGGCGCACCAATGTGGCTCTTGGGTCGTTCGCATCGGGTGGAGGCTTCGGGGCATGCGAGGCGTATAGATGGCCGTAAAAGCCCTCAACCTCGTTTAGAATCCCCGGAATTGAAGTGACGGTTCTGCCCTCTGAGGTTTTCAGCTTCGTCAGATTAGATGTACCCATTCTTTTGCTGAAGACTTTCGACCCCCGATTTTGCTCAATGGCCTCTTGAATGAGTTGCGCATTGTAGCTACGGAGGTCGCGTCTCACCGATTTCCGGATAGTCTTATTGAGACGTTGGGTATCTGACGAAGCTCCCTCTGGCAATTCACGTCGAATCCGCATCAATTCCAGGGTTTCGCTTGAGAGCTTAGACTTTCGGCTGCCTCGCCCTCCCCTGAAGCATCTCTGACCCACCTCGCGAAGTACCCCCACCACATCATCGAGGCTCTCGTCAACACTTGCCGTGGTATCCAGTGCCTCGAAGCGATTGCGCAGTTCCAGCTGGAACGCTTCAGAGCCATGCACGGATTGGAGCATCGTTGGGCGAAGAACGGACCGTCTCAATCGGCTTCTCTCGGCCTTGAAGTCGAAATTCAGGGTGCCTCTCACTAGGCGGTGGTCACTGCCGGTCTTAAACCTATTAACCACTGAGACATCCCTAAACACGTACTTCCTGTCTGCCAAGATGAAGTCGATCTCGTTCTTCGTCCTACCATCTGGGCTCTGCCAGGTCCACTTCCTATGGGGCTTTTTTTCAAAGAATGTGTTCATGCAGAACAGCCCCTCTTTATCCAGGAAGTTGACCAGCATCTGCCCTCTGGCATTCCTGCATCCAACCCCGTGCGCTCCGATACGCGATTCATCGCATTCGCGCACTCCCACTTTGGCATTGAAGTCCCCCATGACATCGGTGTAGTGGGTCTTGGTGGTGTTATGCATCGCCTTGGCGATATCTTCATAAAGCACCTCGACCTCACTGTCTGAGTATGCCGACGTCGGCGCATATACCTGCACGACCTTAAGAGAGTATCTCTTGGTCAGTTTCAGTACAAGGTACGCTACCCGGGTCGACACACTCGAAACCTCCAGCACGTTGTCACGGAGAACCCTGTTGACGAGAAAACCTACGCCACCCTGTGACCTCTGGTCGCCCTCCCGGAAGTAGAACAGATGGCCTGATTCTAGGGTAATGGTGTCCTCACCAGGTCTTCGGACCTCCGATATCCCCAGAACATGCCACCTTAAATTCGTCAGTTCCACTTCCAGCTGCGCCAGGCTTTCGTCCAGCCGTAGACTGCGTCCATTGTACGTCGCCAGGGTCATTTTTGTGGCAGCTGTCCGTAACCCGGGGATTCTTAGCACCCCCTGCCTACCGTAACCGAGACCCCTGCCGTGGGCCGGAATAGTAGGGCGACCGGGAACTGGGGGCCATGTGTTTCTCGCTTTTTTCATGGGGGGGTATTGCCCTTACTCACCACGCTGGGCAGGCGGGTTGGTGAGCGCAGAACGTAGGTCTTCGCACCAGTGACGCTGCTGCCCGTCACTGGTCTGTTGCATTTAACCACGCTTGATTACGAAATGGTTATACCGCCATTTGTCGGTCGCCAGAGCCTCGTTAGTTGGACAGCAGGATGCACCACGGGCAGGTGAGGTTGGCTTGGGGCACTAGGGTGATAGAGTGCCCCCTTACATCCCTATATATATATATTTACAACGTCCTTAAAATTTCTTTCAATGAGAATCATTATTATATCACCAAGGCTACTTTTACATTATAAAATCATATTAAACTCCATACTAGTTTTATTAATGTTTACTAATACCTATACCATAAACCAATATCTATATTAAAGCACTTTATTCTGGTATAGTCCTTCCAGGGTTTAATTCTTGATTATGTTTAAGTGAAATATATGGAAAAAAGGTGACGTTAGGTGTACCTATAACCGCGAGTGTATGAGAAGATGTATGAATGTCAATGAAGCCAAAGTGGTCTGTCAGGATCGGGACAAATAGGGATCCGTGATCTCTGCCTACCCCTCTACAGGGAATCAGGCGTGATGTGTATGTATGTATGTATGTTTCAGTGATAGACAATAGTAACTTATAACCACCGCATGTATAGGGCGTGATATCTATCTATGTATGATAAAAAGCAATTATCTCAATTATGTTTTCAACACCATATTTCTACCTACACCTTAGGGATTAGGCGCGTGAGTAATTTGGTAATTCATTCCACGTAACCAAAGCTAAGATCAAATATCTCGCAGACCCTTAAACTGTTCCCTAGATGGACATAAATAACAATACACTCAAGCCGCGTTTACACTTGTATAATACACGTACTTACGACCACGCCCATTTTCAAAATGGCTGATTAAACAATTTGTTTGTTTCATAAAAGCTTTTCGTAAAGCCAATCAATTGATAGCCACTTATAACTTACCGAATAAATCATATTTTAAACTAGCTTAGTAAATAATAAAGTAGGAATAAAAACGACACTAATAATTTTGTACTGCATAATTATTCATCAGTACTATTGTGTTATTTAATGTGTTGTGGATTTTCAATAAAGGTTTATTATTATTATAATAATTTTATCCCTTTCAGAGGGATAAAACCTCGGAGACAATAAATGATCTGATGAAAACCACCTTTAGTTCAAGTTTAGTTTAGTTTTTATGTTCAAGGTTGTGATGGCATTTTTATGAAACGTTGCTAACCCATCGTCCAGTTGATTTCACTCAACCCTAGTACTACAATATGCCTCTTATATACGTTTTTAAAGAAAGGCAGATATAGAGCATAATATCGTATATATTTTTATCTATCATTGAAGTTACATTGACAGATACTCTCTGAGTCAAACCAATGTTTCGATTGTAAGCTATCAATGTGTTAGTAAATGTTTTTTCTATTTCAGATACGATAGTTTGAAATAAGTAAATATCTTTTGGTAAACTCATTCATAAGTGTTATTAGTAAAGTAGAGTCAATAATAAATAAATATATCTGAAACTAGCAGACTTAACATGCTACTAAACTATAGTAAACTGACTATTGAAACTTTCGTTTCTCCACGTCGTACTAATTCCTTCTTTGGGCAAAAGTTTGGGACAATGTGACCCCGTGTCTTGAATCCTTAATCCTGCTCACTTGTCACAGTTAAGATGGTGACATAGGATTACTGATATAAAAATACTTAAGCCAGAGTTTCGTCTGTCAATCTCCGCAGATGCGGAGGTGGTTTTATATAAGTAAAATTATTTGAGGTTAGAAGTGGCATTTTATTTACAAAGAAATATTTAAAGGGACTAAATTGATCTAAAGATAATTTCCCAAGGACTACTACGGTGAAGGAAAACAACGTGAGGGAATCTAGCTATTCTTACATATACATACATAAAGTATACTTTAGTTTGGAGATTGCAGTTCGAAAATGACGTCAGATTCACGTTACAGATAGCTAAGTCAATTATTGAACTTTCGATAGGCAGAGTTAAATTTATTATTTCTAAATATTTTTAATTTTTATTCTGTTTGATGATATTCCATCAAAACTAAAAAAATCATGCTATCTAGCAAACATCTAACGCACATATACAGAGTCACGTCCTTTAATCCCTTTCGGGGTGAACAGAACCTTGGAGAGAGAAGAAGATAAAATCTCTAACGTTAATTTTTACCAAGAATATCATGGTTGTAATGTCACATGGAACAGGTGACAGATAACATTCCCATAGCTTAATAGATTCCATTAACCCCTATTGTTTCGAATAAGTTCTTGTAAATGGCGACACGGTTTACCACCTGTCACATTGAGTACCGACTATCTTGTCAACACGTGGGTTCGAAGTGGCCATAGAATTACTACCTCCGCAATCATGGAGGATACCAAATAAAAGGTCGTAAAGGTTTTGTCTTGTTATCCATATTTGTGTTTTATGTTCATAAAGTGATTGCTTCAGTACTAAACAAAAGCTCTTAGACGATTCATCTTTCCAGCATCCTTAGGAAAACTCGGAAATATTGAGCAATAAATAATATGAAATTCAAATTAAGTTGCGAAACAAAGCATTTGTATGACAGCTTTGAGAATATCTTTGGGACTCCCTAAATAAAGGCTTATAGCGTTTCGAAAGAGATATTAAACGCTTTTTTATTAGCGTATAGCGTTTTGGTTGTATATTTAAAATTTGATGCCTTAGTTTAGTTCTCTATAAAAGCCAACGCCAGCGATCTAAAAGTAAGACTGCCTAAATTGTCTATTGTGTTCCGTTCTATACTCTGTGCTCTCTAATTTGCTCATGAAAGTATAACATTGTAATATTAAATGATCCTTTATAAATCTTTCAAATGACAGTTTAATTTATCAGTTTTAAAACATTTATTTCAAAATTTATTCTATAAGTGTAAAGAAATAGTCAACCTATACAAACACTGAAATTAATATATAATGCAAATAAAACAAATGCTAACTAGCTGCCCTTCTTTACGGCATATCGTAACAGACTAAAGGACTACTATTGAGCGATAGCTTAGCAGGCAGTAACCATTGTTTCATATGACATCGCAACCCCAATATTCATGCTAAAAAGTAAGAACGCGTTTTTATGTCACTGAGGTGTGTCCACCCCGAATATGATATAGGACGTAAATGTACATGAATGTATATAAACATATTACCATATTTATTAAGGAGTAAATTTTAATTGTAATGTAAATACCACTTCTTCAATGACAACTGTACTTCCTAACATGTGTTTTAGTGACCGCATTTCGAGAACAAGGTATAAATTTAGTATAGGAGTATAATAGCGTGATAAAAAATACGTATACATTTGTTTATTATTATTTGGTTTCTGTTATCATTTGGGGTTTCTCTGATGGTATTACAAGGTGCTCACTTTTATCAATTATTAAAATAAAATATTAGTAACTGATATCTAAAATCGCTGATAGCTTATGTTTGTATCAGGCTATAATTGAATTCGCTGTTTTTGTTTAGAAATTTCAATCATCCGCCACATTAAATTAAAGCTCAACACTTGACGGAACCTTTCGTAATTTAACTGATCTCACTTTCTTTAAAGGCATGAAAAAGTATATTTAGTGATAGTCCTTTTATCCCTTTTGGGAGAGACAGAATTTGAAAGATATCTCCTCGGTTACTTTTAGATTATTATATTTTAAAACAAAAGATACAAACGCATTTACGACCATTAACTCTTGCGGGGTAGTCAGAGGTTCAGGTGTCTATCTCCACAATTGCGAAGGTAGTAATTTTTATGGCAACCTTAAACGCACGTTTCGACCAGATAGTCAGTACTCAATGTGACAGGTGGTCAGCCATGTCGCCATTTACAAGCACTGCCTATTATCTGTTCGAAGAACAGATAGGTTTCCTCTCGACAACATGCCGGGAAGAACGGCAACTAGTTACCTTTTCAATGCATCTCAGACAAGCACAAGACATATACATACTGAAGGTCCTAATGTATTGGACGATAATCGTACTTTGATGTAGTTCAGTCAAAGCTTATTTGATTTTGAACGGTTGAATCGAACATTTGATTCCTGTGTGCGTACATTCACTTAACGACTCAGAGCTAGGAAGGTTATGGATAGGCTATTATTTTTTATTTTTTTTTATTCTTTATTAAGCCATTCACCACTAAGGTTAGGTCGGCTGAAGTACAAACACTGATGCCACGGCGTTTGGACTTCTTGTTATTCCATCGCCATGGTTACGCCAACGCCGCCAGCCGCTCCAACCGAAGAAAAACGAAATCGATGCTCCAATTCCTTGTTCTTCGGTTCGTTCCAGTAGAGGATCCAAATCTTATTCCAAAGCGAACATATTTAGCCAGTTCGGCATCACAATTGACTAAATATTCAGCCAAAAAATATTATTTGTATTTTCAACTTTCACTGAGCTGCTGACTTTGTTGACGCACCATAGACGACCAGGCTATTATTTAATAACATATACTTATAGCGGCTGTAGCCCAGTGGGTAAAACCTCGGACTTCGTATGAGAAAGGTCGTAGGTTCGAATCCCGACTCTGGCATGTACCAATGAATGAAATTTAAATATGTGTTTATCATTTACGTACATAATTTACAGTCGTTAACGGTGAGGGAAAACATCGTGAGGAAATCTGCCTATCCCTCACGATAGGTAATAGACAGTGCCTATATACGGCGATACGGTTCACTACCTATCACGTGGGTGCTGTCTATCTAATGATTCGCGGGCTTTGAATGAGCCATGCCTAACATGCCTTCGAAATTTCGGAGATGGGCATTCAAGCCTCTGACTACCCCGCCATAATAAAAAAGGGAGTGTGTAGACACAAGTCGTGAAGCGTATGTATGTATGTATGTATAACATATACTTCTTGCTGCTAGTCTTCCCGGCATGTTACTGGCAACTAAAGAACTAGAGGAGATCGAATTTTTTTATAACAAACACGTGCTTAGCTTTACAATACGTAACACAATGATTTATTTATAGTTCACACTTATTAATATGCATGTTTAATAAACTCTTATTGTCAATTTTGCCCTGTTGTTGGTTCTAACATAATATCAGCGTTGGGTTTGCCACCAAACGTAAAATACCCAGCTGAGTTAGAACCTTTTTGTTGCGATAATAACATACACAAGCTATACCCCCTAGTTTATAAGTTAGATTTGTAAAATATTTGTATTGTGTATGTTTTTGTTGCTGTAAATAAAAGCTTTTATTATTTATTAATATTAAACCGTCTTAAATGATATCAATAGTAAATGAAACGCCCTCTCACTCAGTGAACGTATAATATGACATTATTAAAATATAATATTTGAATGATATTATACACACCTACATACGCTTCACGACTTGTGTATACACACTCCCTTTTTTATTGTGGCGGAGTATTCAAAGGCTTGAGTGCTCATATTCGAAATTTCGAAACCATGTTAGGTATGAGTCACTCAAAGCCTGCATTTCACTATATAGACAGCACCCAACGCTACACTAGCTATTACTTATCCCTAGGGACAGGCAGTTTTCCTCACGTTGTTGTCTCTAACCGTTAGTGACAGTAAATAATATGCGTAATGAAAAACATTTATTTAATTTAATTATTTTGTAAATGTCAGGGCCAGAATTTAAATCTCTCATAAGTAGTGAGTCTTACCCACTTAGATACAGCCGCTAGTTATAAATTATTCTTTTCAGCCTGAGTTCTGTCCATATCGCTAAGGATTTAAAAAGAAAGAAAGAAAATAGTTTATTAAGGACGTTAATGTATTATGTACGAGTATGTATAAGAAATAAATATGAGTGAAGTGGAAGGGCGGTTACGTAGGAGCGAGCCCAATAAGACATATAACAGTCAGATAGACGCTATATTGAAAAAGGGTGACGTTAAGAGTACACATAACCACAGAGTGTGTATGAGAACATGTATGAGTGCCAATGAAGCGAAAGTGGTCTGTCAGGACAGGGACAAATGGGGATCCGTGATCTCTGCCTACCCCTCTACAGAGAAAAAACGTGCATATTCAATTTGTTTCTCTAGTCCATGTGCAGCATCATTTAGCAATAGGAGGCAGCTTTTGTATCAATACTCGTGTCGGGACCATTAGTGTATACTGACCTGATTTTGGTAGATATGACAGTATAGCTATTGCGATTTAGAATACACTGCCTCTTTTACTCGTAAAGCAAGAAGAGGAATAATATATAAAAAGTTACAAAAGGAATCTATAAAGCCAAAGTGGAAGATAGAGTTGGACGGGTAGGCCGCGATCAAACTTATACAGATCAAATTGGAGACATTCTTCTCAAGGTGTACGTAGTGTTAAGAACAGAAGAGCATGTATGAGAAGGTGAAGGTGAGGAGATTTGTCAGGATCGTTCCAGGTGGCGATCGATAGTCTCTACCTGTCCCGTTGGGAATGTAGAGGCATGAATATATGTATGAAGAAGACAGAATTTAGATAGTTGTACCGTGTAAATAGCAAGGAATTTTATCGTTTGAAAATTATATTTACATTTAAGTATATTTTCCATTTAAAGATAAATGATTAATAACTAACGGGACTCATCGCGTAAGTTATTATAAAATAAAGTTACCTTGATTATTAACCCGACGTTTAGGTTATGTATGTTACATATGTTATGTTTTTATATATGTTATGTATGTGTATGTTATATAACGTTATTAATCATGAGTATAAATCGCGAATCTCTTAAAACTATAAAAATAAATGTATATTCAATTACAATTCAATACATTTATTTTCAAAATTATGATACAGAAATAGATAAAAGGATTTACAATTTCAGCATAATTTTTGCATCCATCCAGAAGCATGGAAACATTTACGCAGTTTAAAAAGTAAATGTGACGTAGTCAGCTGATTATTGTTAGCTTAAAAGATGTTTTTTTTAATTCTTGTATCGACATTCCATCATTACGTCGACTTAATGATTGTTTGAATCGCAAAAGCTATACTATACTATAACCAAGAGTATTAGGTTTCATCTCGATATCTATATATCTGAATCTGACCCGATTTTATTCCGATAGCTAAAATATTGATGCATCGCGCTTCAGTCCACTAAATGTCACTTTCGTTAATTGACATTCAAAATTGGCTATTAAGCTGCAAGTTTGGGATTTGTTTTGATTAATCCAACTATTATCTATAACCGCCCGTGTGTATGAGAAGATGTACGAGTGTCAATAAAGCGAAAGTGGTCTGTTAGGATCGGGACAAATGGGGACCCGTGATCTCTGCCTACCCCTCTACAGAGAATCAGGCGTGATGTGTATGTATGAATGTAATCCAGCTGTTTAGCAAAATTAAAACTGAAATTATACAGACGCTACAGGACTTGTGTATATATTCTTCCTTTTGTATTGTGGCGGTATTTAAAGGCTTAAGTACCCTTCCACGATTTTTTTCCTCATCTTAGCGACTGCAAATTATGTACGTAAATTCTTTCATTAAATTAAATTCAAGTCAACGCTAAAAATGCAGTCGCAATAACTTTTTATAAGATTTACGTTTATAAGAACAAAAGACAATATTTTACATTTTAAAACTGGCGCCGCTATGCATTGTCATGGCCACTATACGTTCGCGTGCTTCGAAATGAAAAATATTGTCTTTTGTTCTTATAAACGTAAACCTTATAAAACGTTACTGGAACTGCACTTTTAGCGTTAACTGTACATGTCTGAACCGGGATTTGAACCTAGGACCTCTAATAAGAGAGTCGTCCCCATTAGGCTACAGACGCTATTCTCACACACTATTAGACACACGTTTTCCTAGATATAGTATACTTAAAGTTGCATGTTGTTGTAAATATGTAGTATATCAGGACAGGGAATAAGAGGTTATTACGTATAATCTCTGCCTACCCCTCTGTAGGGAAATGGGCGTGATGTGTATGTATGAAAGATATTTTGGTCATTACAGCGGAAACTCAATAGCTAATTCGTTAAATGGTGAGATGAGAACCTTTGGGAAAGTCAGCAGTAGATTGTTTTAATAAGTGTTTGAAATGGCAACATGGCTTACCACAGGTAACATTGAGTACTGACAATCTGGTCAACACGTGGGTTCGAGGTGGCCATAGAACTTTCGTAATTGCGGGTGAAATGGAAACCTGATCCTCTGACTACCCCGCAAGGGTTAATGGTTGTGAACGCGTTTGTCTTTTTTGGTAAACTGCTATAGGCTGATGACTTGAACTAGTTCAAGGAAAATTGTTGTTTTTCAATACAATCTTTCGGGGAAAACCTAGGTAGACATAGGTTTCATATAATTAATAACCTTATACTTGGAAATTACACTTAAGCATTCCGAAAAACCATTACCTGGTTATAAAGAAAGTTTTCGTAAATCTTATACGTCTGTACAACATTACTGTTAAGTTAGCTTGGTTATTTTTTACTGCCATCTAGGGAAAATACGAGCATTAAATGTCTGGGTGTGTTTCCTTGAATTGCCGTCAAAAAGTGTTATGTTAGTTCTTTGTTTGCCTTATAGATGGAGTAACCAACTAAACTTTGAAATAGCAATGAAAATTCTTTTTTATACGTTTCCGTAATGAAATTTTACGGCGAGAGTAAATATACATACTTAAACACTTCACCCCTTTTCCCTGTAGAGAGGTAGGAAGAGATCACGGATCCCCATCTGCCCCGATTCTCAGCAACCAGTTTCACTTCATTGACACTCATATACCGCCTCATACACACTCGAAAATCGTATGTAAGTGAATCAAGTATGATATGCAGACACGCAATTCTCTGATTACCTTACTGAAATATCGAACCTCACGTAAAAAGAATGCTAACTAGCTGCCGTTCTTCCCCGCATGTCGTAGAAGACGACTACAGGACTAGGGGTATATGGAATCTATTGGTCGTTAGGCTAGCAACCTGTCAACAATATTCCATATGATATGAAATCTACTATACATATACATGCTAATAATAGACCAAGAATACATATGTTTCATCTCCAAGGTTTTGTCCACCCCGAAAGGGATTTAAAGACGTGAATGTATATGTAGCCATATTTAGTAGAGTGTGTTTCTATTTCGCTATTTCAGAGATCGACACGTTAATCTCTGACTACCTCAGAATTCTGTATAAGCTTGATATGTCTCTTTGTGGAAAAAGATATAAATGGAAAAGTTTAATCCAGGAAAGCTAAGTTTCTTCAACTAGAGTATATCCTGCTTTCATGGATATCATAATGTTGAATGAATGAGAATTTCTGGAAATTTAGAACTTAAAAAGACACACGCGTTTACGACCATTAACCCTTACGGGATAGTCAGGGTAGAGTCATAAGTAGAGTAGTATCATAAGTATTATTTTGAATACTACTTACTTATCTACCTTATACTTACTTAACTACTAACTTATAGTTATTATGTTCACTGAGTGAATGAGATTTTGACGTCACAAATTTCCGTCATTTACAATAAGCAACAGAAACGTCAAGAAAGGAATAAATTATTAAGGTAGAAAATTACAATAAGTAAATTTGATCGATACGTATGAATGTATATGTATATGTTATATGTTACCGGCTAAACCCGATTTCAGGACAAACTAGTTGGGCTTAGGCTAAACTAGTTCTTCCTACACTCGCTAGGTTTAACTAGTAAGGTTAGGTTAGTAGAAAAAACTTTGTCCTAAAATCGGGTTTGACTGGTAACATATACAATATTTTTTATTTTAATTATTTAATAAGCTAGTACAAACACTGATGCCATGGCGTTTGCACTTCTTGTTATTCCGTCGCCAGGGCTACACCAACGCCGCCAGCCGCTACAACCGAAGAAAAACGAAGTCGAAGCTCCAATTCTGCTCTTCATTGTTCGTCGGTTTGTTCCAGTTCAGGATCCAAATATAATCACAAAACAAACATATTATGTAGCCAGTTTGGCATCACAATTGACTAAATATTCTGCCAAAATTGATTGTTCGTATTTTCAACTTTC
Organism: Leucoptera coffeella; assembly: GCA_030578115.1. Classification (NCBI taxonomy): domain Eukaryota; kingdom Metazoa; phylum Arthropoda; class Insecta; order Lepidoptera; family Lyonetiidae; genus Leucoptera; species Leucoptera coffeella. The sequence goes on from JAMBLF010000417.1 coordinate 127,164, forward strand.
ACTGAGCTGCTGACTTTGTTGACGCACCATATACGATTGCGGAAAGAAGTTGCATTTTTGAAAGTTTTCTTACATCTAACTGATATTGGTTAGCAACCTGTCACTAGTGTTACGATTCACATCAGAACCTAATACATGCTAAAAAGTGACCTAGGACATATATCTCCAAGGTTCTGTCCATCCCGAAAAGGATTAAATGTCGTGAATATTTACAATCCTTTACTTAACGTGTTAATGATTGACAAATTAATGTATATTCATCTTAATAATAATATTTGGACATTATTACACCAATTGAACTAGCCCCTTAGTAAGTTCATTTAAGACTTGTGTTAAGGTACTAGTCAACGTAAATCTAAGAAATATATACATATCATACATAGATGAATACAAATATAGCATATATTATCAACGACCAGACAGGAAAGCAGTAGACAAGCGTAGTTCTTAACTCTTCGGGCCTCCACCGGGAATCGAACCCGGGACCTCACTATTAGCGTTCTGGCGGCTAACCGATAGCACCACGGAGGTCGTCAAATATTCATAATAGTAGATAAATCTCCTAATATTCATTCATAATAGAAGATATTATACATATCTCTTAATGTCCCTAAAGTCCCATGACCCTTATTCCGCACACACACTCGGCAGTTATAGGTACTTTTAATGGTACCCTTAAAAAGTTTTCTGATTTGTGCTCCCAACCTCTTTTAATGGCCATCCTACATGCCTGCCCCTCCACTCACCTTTTACAAACTTTTTGCCATAAACAGACGTATAAATACATACACATCACGCCTGATTCCCTGTAGAGGGGTAGGCAGAGATCACGGATCCCCATTTGTCCCGATCAAGACAGACTACTTTCGCCTTATTGACACACAAATATCTACTTAAATTTACGTATAAGTAATGATGATAATATTATACTAAGTATGCATATATACATTCACGTCCTTTAATCCCTTTTAGGGTGGACAGAACCTTGGAGACATAAAACATCTTCTTGATTACTTTTTAGCATGAATATTGGGCTTGTGATGTTATATAAAACATTGGTAACAGATTGCTAGCCCATCGCCCAAAAGATTCCGTTTATTCCTAGTCCCTTAATCGCCTCTTACGACATGCCGGGAAGAACGGCAGCTAGTTAGCATTTTTACGTCCCAGACTAGCACGGGGCTATCACTTACTATATACATATATAGGGAAATTCCCTTGCAGGGTCAGAGGTTCAGGTGTCCATCTCCACAATTGTGAAGGTAGTAATTCTATGGCCAACTCGAACTCACGTGTTAACCAGATAGTCAGTACTCATGTGACAGGTGGTAAGCTATGTCGCCATTTACAAGCACTAACTATTACCTGTTCGGGGAACAAGTAGGTTTCCTTACGATGTTTTCCCTCACCGTATATGCGATGCATTTCGTAAATGTATTTTTTATTACGAAATTGTACATAGAAATTCATTTCCATTGGTACCTAGATATTTTTAGGGCAAGATCTCTTTATATCGTTTCATAAAAAGTTTCAATTTTAGCACATCTACGCAAACATACTCAGCAGTTATAGGTACTTCAGCCCTGACCCTTTTAGCAGGCAAAAGGGCTAAAATCTGTCACCAATATTCAATATTGACACGCTCAAAATGATAGTAATACTAAAAATGACAGACGATATCACGTTTTTCAAGTTATATCCAGTCTAAAAATATATGCGTTTTACTCTGTAAAAGAGTCTATGACGAAAGAGTACTGATGTACTTATCGTATTTTAAATTTGTAATATATTAATTATTTTTATATACATATACTATCAGTGACATTATTATTATTATTTTTGACATTTTCATTTTATTTTTATACATGACGATCATTATAACTTTGGACATGTGTTAATTGTATTTTATTTTTATGTGACATTGTTGCAATGTAAAAAATATATTTAAATCTATAACTGAACACGAGTACATAATATATTCACGGTTCTACTTACCAAACGGGATAGGCAGAGACTATGAATACCTTAACGTGAATAATCTCTCTTGCTTCACTAATCTTTTAATACAAATTCAATGCTTATATTATCAGAAACCGTATTATTTAATTGACCGACGACCTCCGTGGCGTGATCGGTTAGCCGCCGGAACTCTAATCGTGAGGTCCCGGGTTCGATTCCCGGTGGAGGCAGAGTTAAGAACTACGCTTTTCCACTACTTTCCAGTCTGGTCGTTGATTATATATATATCTATGTATAACATGTATATATTTCTTAAATATACGTTGACTAGTACCCTTAAAACAAGTCTTTAATGAACTTACCAAGGGGCTAGTTCAATCGGTGTAATAATGTCCAAATATTATTATTATTATATTATTAATTAAATTTATTTCAAAAGTGGCTGTGGCCTTTATATTAGAGGTTTCAAAGTTCGAATCCCGGCTCTGGCATGTACCAATGAATGAAATTTAAATATGGATTATTCATTTACGTACATAATTTACAGTTACAGTTACTCACTGTAGAGGGAAAAAATCGGGTGTGGGGTATAGGATATAGGGATAAGTAATAACCATTGCCTGTATACGGTGACACGGTTCACCATCTATCACATCGGGTGCTGTCTATCTAGTGACACACGGGCTTTAAATGACTCATACATAACATGCCATTGAAATTACGGAGATAGGCACACAAACCTCTGACTATACCTCCACAAAAAAAAGTGTGTATACACAAGTCGTGAAGCGTATGTTATATTAATTTTCAACACACTTGCTCATAAAGTGACTATTATTGCACGGAATATGTAATTTGACATATTATCAAACTGTGACTTTTGTATTATATTATCACACTTGTGCTGTAAAGTTATACAACCTATTAAACTAAACCTCATTTTCATCATAAAGTAAAGCAACTTTTTTTTTGTTTCCTTTTAATAAGTTTGACAAATGGAACTTGAGATGGGTTAAAAAATCGATGTTAAAAAAAATCGGTACTTCAGTAACATCGATTTTATTTTCTTTGGGGAACGTATCGATCTAGGAAGAAAATGAAACCGAAAATTTTATTTTCTTCACAAGTGTGTTGAAAATAGTCGTATGACACTCGTATGCATTCAGTCATTACAGCTCTCGGTTCCTTAAAGCCCTCGCCTTCGGCTCGGGCTTAGAATCCACCTCGACTGTAATGACTAACTTAGCACACTTGTATCATAATGTACTAATATTGAAATACAATATTACCATTATATTAGGTGTGGCGATTGATTACAAATGAGACAACTGAATACTGTGAAAAATGGTTTAATACTGACTTAATATTAATAATGAAATAAACTATATATAAGTCATAATTATGTATGTTACTAAAACTAGGTACATGGTATAATTACAATTCTCAAGTAAACATGTTTAAACTTAACCCCACCCTATCACAAAGGTTCAAGTTGTTCGTAAGCCAATACGTAATCAATACGCCCTAACAAAACAGCAATCGAAGTTCCAAAGGCTTCGATCGCAACAGCCTTCGCCCGAATACATCAGTGCATGTCCCATGAACTTTGTCAGTCACTAACAAGACTAGATACAGCCTTATTCTGAATACCTGTATGTTTTAAGTACAAAACAAGACAAAAGTCAAACGTTTTCATGACCATTAACAGTTCAGATGTCCATCCTCGCAATTGCGAAGGTAGTAATTCTATGGCCACCTCGAATTTAAGTGTTGACCACATAGTCAGTATTTAATATGACAGGTTGTAAGCCATGTCGCCATTTACAAGCACTTACTATTACCTGTTCGGGCAACAGGTGGGTTTACTCACGATGTTTTCCCTCAACGTAGTAGTCAACGCATTAATAAATGTATTTATATTACGAAAATGTACATAGAAATTCATTAAATTTCATTTCAATTGGTACATGCTCTAGCGGGATTTGAACCCTGTACCCACTGATGCAGAGTAAATCCCCAAACAACTGAGCTAAGTCAAATTAATAAATACGAGTAATTCTGCGTAGTTTAGTCTTAGGGGGCTTGACTCTGTATCAATGGGTACAGGGTTCAAAGCTGAGAGCATGAGTTAATGAAAGTTTTCTGATTTTTATTTACATTTTTGCATTAAATAAACATGCTGTAAATGTAGCGAATACTATAGTGAGGAAAACATGTTGAGTGAAGTCTACTCGTTACCCAAAAGGTAATAGTCAGTGCTTGTAAATGAGGAAACTGCTTGCCACCTGTCATATTGAGTATTAACTGGTCAACTCGTGAAGTAGCCATAAAATTACTACCTTCGCTGTTGCAGAGACAGACACCTAAACCCCTGACTATCCCGCAAGGGTTAATGGTTGTAAAGGCATTTGTATTTATTTTTGTTGTACTAGTTCATCACTATGAAAATTTTTTGACACTTAAACAAGTGCCTTAAAATTCTTAATAATCAAAAGATATTATAGTTTTAAGAGATTCGCGGTTTATACTCATGATTAATAATTAACGTGTAATACCGTAATAGATCCCCATTCGGCTCAGCATGATCGTGTGAAACCACAAGATACTGTGAGTGTAGTGTGTAGGTCGCGTGTTATTGATAAAAACGTTGCAGTGATGGTAGTCGGAGAAGAATCTGCCAGAACACTGCGATGGAGGCGAAGAAATATGAATCGTCAGTCTGCCCGTGACCATAGCTACTGCAACGTAGCCGGAACGTCGGGTTAATAGAGGTAATTTTATTATATATAAACTTACGCGATAAGTCCCGTTAATTATTAATCAAAAGATATCCTGAGTTACCTTTTAAACCAAACGGCAATAACTTAAATTGGTTACCCATCCAATAAAATAGTCACGTAGTGTTGCTTAACTTCTCTAAATTTCTCACTACAACCGCAATACAACTTTTATTTTGTACCAGAATAAGCTTTGTATCTACCTAAAGAGTACTGTCGAACTTCCTAATAGTGTTGTTGAGAACTTTCGCTGTACACACAGATGAAATTAGACACACACACACACATAAACACATATACATACATACGCGTTCACGACCATTAACCCTTGCGGAGTTGTCAAAGGTTCAGGTGTCCATCTCCGCAATTGCGAAGGTAGTAATTTATAAGGCCATACATACATATATATGTACATTGACACACATACAAAATCTCTATAAGTAGAACAAAAGATTGCTATCCCTCTGTGGAGCAACAGGCGTGATGTTTATGTATGTATATTATTAATTCGACGTAGCTCAGTTGTTTGGGGATTGACTCTGTATCGAGGGTACAGGGTTCAAATCATGCTTGAGCACAAATTTACATAACTGTCTACGACATAGATTATAAAGTTAAATACATACTATACTGTGTTAAGGTTTGTGGAGAATAGAACATACACTTACGTAAAGCAAAGTTTCTATATAAATCAGTACATAGTATAAAACAAAGTCGCTTTCTCTGTCCCTATGTCCCTTTGTATGCTTAAATCTTTGAAACTACGCAACGGATTTTGATGCGGTTTTTAATAGATAGAGCGATTCATTAAATAGTGGAGTAGGCTATATATTTTTTAACCGTGTGAAGCCGGAGTAGGTCACTAGTTATTAATGATTTATAAATATTGAATCTTATGGTGAAGTAAAATATAGTGAGAATTCTTTCCTATTGCTTGGTATTGGTATTACATTCATAGCGTACACTACCATATAAAATGGTCGGTTTAGGTCAGTTTAAAGACTTGTAGTATATATCTTGACGATGTGAATATCTATTCGATCAAGTTTTAGCCTTAAAATTGTGATGTCATATGTAACTAGGTTACCGGTTAGCCCATCGCCACTTTTACATGCTGTGAAGAACGGTAACTAGTTACCTGTTCCGCTAGTATTGCTACTGACTTAGAGATATAGGCTAGTGAGAATAATAACACAGTACAATATTATACGTGCATTTGCATTTGCAGGTTGCACACAGAATGACTGATACGTAAAAGGTAATGGTCTAATGACAATATATTGCGCATATAGTACGGCACATTGGTATTAAATTTAGGTCGTGACCAACATATACATATTTTCGAAAAAAAATTATGTCTCTCACTAGCACTCTATTTAGCTAGCCTGGGGCGTAAAAAGAATGGTAACTAGCTACCGTTCTTCCCAGCATATCGGAGGAGGCGACTAAGTGACTAGGAATTAATGCGATCAATTGGGCGATAGACTACTAACCTGTCACCAACGTGCCATATGACATCACAACCGCAATATTTATGCTAAAAAGCGACATAGGAGATACTAAATCTCCAAGATTTAGAACACACCTAAAGGGATTGAATGACATAAATGTTTACCGAGCTGAGTTAGAACCTTTTTGCTGCGACAATAACATGCACAAGCTATACCCTCTAGTTTGTAAATTTTAATATGAAACTTTTTGTATCGTATATGTTTTCGTGGCTGTAAATAACCGCTTTATAATATATGATACTATACTAGTACGATATGGATAGAAGAATAAAATTTAAGGCGTAACCAACATATTCTCGAAGATTCCCTTTCCTTTCGAGTAAATAATTAAAGGGAGAAAGAATCAGTGGCTTTATTGCTTCCTCACACGATATTCGAGGGGGCTCGCAGTGTGAGGATCCCAGTACATGGCGACGCGTGGTACTTAAGGGCCTAGGGGGTGGGAAAACTTGGATATGGCATCTTTTATTCAGCAACGGAGGCATAGTTTTATAAACTTTGTAGAGTAATAATTCGACGTAGCTCAGTTGTTTGGGGCTTGACTCTGTATCAGTGGGTACAGGGTTTAAATCTCGCTTGAGCATGTACCAATGGAATTGAAGTTTAATGAATTTTCAAGTACATTTCCGTAATAAAAATACATTTACGAAATGCGTCGAATACCACGGTAAGGGAAAACATCGTGAATAAACTTAATTGATTCCCGAATAGGTAATAGTTAGTGCTTGTAAATGGCGACATGGCTTAACACCTGTCACATTGAATACTGACTATCTGGTCAACACGTGGGTTCGAGGTATCCATAGAATTACTGCCTTCGCAATTACGGAGATGAACACCTGGTATATCACTTTGACTACCTCGCAAGGATAAATGGTCGTGAACGCGTTTATACATACATACGCTTTACGACTTGTGTATACACACTCCCTTTTTTATTATGGCGGTGTAGTCAGAGGCTTGAATGCCCATCTCCGAAATTTCGAAGGCTGTTAAGTATGGGTCATTCGAAGCCTGCGTATGACTAGATAGACAGCACCCAACGTGATAGGTAGTGAACCGTATCGCCGTATATAGGCACTGACTATTACCTATCCTGCGGGATAGGCAGGTTTCCTCACGACTTTTTCCCTCACCGTTAGCGACTGTTAATTATTATCTTTTACATAAATATTATTTATAGCCGCTATGAATGCCACATCCATTGTTCACGTATCCAGTGTCTTGGGATCTTGTTTTCTCTCTTAGATCTCATTTTCTTTTAGACGCAACCCTCGTTCGGTTTATGGCCTCTCACGAACCGACTTATTCTGGGAGAGATACTTAAGCACACTCTTTTTAAACGGGTGGACAGATATGTGGAGATAGGTTGTCCATATTGGTGAAGTATTAGGTATTGGAATAACTAGGTGAAGTTGAGTTATTACTTGGATAATACATACATAGGTACGCTTCACGACTTGTGTATACACACTCCCCTTTTTTATTATGGTGGCATAGTCAGAGGCTTGAATGCCCATCTCCGAAATTTTGAAGGCATGTTAGGTATGGGTCATTCGAAGCCCGCTTATCACAAGATAGACAGCACCCATCGTGATTGATAGTAAACCGTATCGCCGTATATAGGCACTGACTATTACCTATCCTGAGGGATAGGCAGGTTTCCTCACGATGTTTTCCCTCACCGTTAGCGACTGTAAATTATGTACGTAAATGAAAAACACATTTAAATTTCATTCATTGGTACATGCCAGAGTCGGGATTCGAACCTAGGACCTTTCTCATACTAAGTCCGAGGTCTTACCCACTTGGCTACAGCCGGTATTATATGTTAAATAGATCTTTGATAATTCTTTAATTATGACGCTTAGTTTAAAGATATACCTACTGAAGCTGACATTAGAACTTTACAAATTTAATCCCAAACTAATTTATAATGATACAAAATTAGTATTTCTAATTTGATTATGTCATACATATACATGCACATACTTTAACCCTTTCAGATTGATATATATGACGACCTCTGCGGCGTGATCGGTTAGACACCTGAACGCTAATTCGTGAGGTCCCGGGCTCGATTCCCGGTGGAGGTAGAGTTGAGAACTACGCTTTTCTACTGCTTTCCAGTCTGGTCGTTGATTATATATGCTATATATGTATTTATCTATATACAATATGTTCAGATTACTTAAATATACATTGACTAGTACCCTTAAAAAAGATTTTAATGTACTTACCAAGGGGCTAGTTCGATTGGTGTAATAATGTCCTAATCTTATTATATATTATCTCTTAGATCACCTTTAAGCATGATTAATATATTTGTGCAGATTCAAACAACAAATCACTCGAATAACACAACAAATATTAATAGTCATTTCGAGTCGACAGCATATTATATCCGCAAAATCGTATTATGAATTATTTCGATAAATTCTAATGGTATTGGCATCCGATTATGGTTTATTTGATTTTGGAACAAGCCAAAATAGCTTGCTTGAAGAGCGAAGCCAAAATTCATCTAAATGTACAATAATATTCTCATACATACTTGCATATATTCACGCCTATATCCTAAGGGGATAGGCAGAAATGATCGCGACCTGGAATGTTCCTAACAAATCTCCCTGGCTTAACTCACACCCATTAACCTTCTCATACATGCTCTTCTATTCGTCATGCTATGTACACCCGCCTTTAGAAGAATATTTCCAATTTGATAAACAATAAATCATATTTTGAGACACTAGCTTGAACTAACCCCTTGGTAAGTTCAATTAAGACTTGTGTTAAGGTTTCTAATCAATGTAAATTTAAGAAATATATGCCTATTAAAGATAAATAAATACACATATAACATATATAGCAAACATCATTCATTCAGACTGAAAAACGTAGTTATTTACTCTTTCTCCGCCGAGAATCAAACCCGCAACCTCATAGCGTTGAGCTAGTTAACCGATCACGCCACGTAGAAAATGATATTTACCTATCAATGAAACGAAACTGTGCCATCGGAAACCCCTGCTCTATCTACCACTGAAAGGAAATGGGTCGCTATGTAAATGACTGGGTAGAAACAATCCAAACGTCAGATTTCGCAACTTAACTATCTGGCTGGACCAAGTTGAAATTGCTTTCCAGATAGCATTACTTCGGTATTAGTTAATGGAAAATGATTTTGGTTTGCGACTGGTATTGTAAAGGTTATGCAAAAGAAGAAGAATATTTTAATACGTTTGTCCTGTGCTGAGCATCGTAGGAGGCGACTTAGGGACTATGGGGCAATGATAATAGGGTATTGGACTAACAATATGTTTCATAAAACATTAGAACCACCATATGTAATTATAATAATAATTAGGACATTATTACATCAATGGCCTCACGGTGTTTGCCCCCACCGTAGTTTTCGATTCTAGTTTTATTAGGAAAATGTACATAGAAATTTAAACTTCATTTCTATAGGCTCAAGCGGGCTTCAAACCCTGTACCCAACGATACCGAACCCCAAACAACTGAGATACGTGAATTTATTAATTTATCTCCTAGGTCACTTTCATAATATATTTCATAGCATAAGTGTTGTGATGATATTGATACGATTTCCATTTGTACTCAATTTCAATTGAATTGTTTGAAAGGCAATCATCTTTATGAAAGTCAAAGTAGGCTAAAAATAAACATATTTAAAGTATGTAGATTGCTTGTGTACAGTTACAAGCAGTTATGTAAGCTACATACATTAAGAGTACATTTATACATGTACATTTACGTCATGTGATCCCCTTTCGGGATGGACAAAACCTTGGAGACGATAATATTTCGAATGTCACTTTTTAGCAGGAATATTTGGGTTGTAATTTTATATGGAATATTAGTGACTTTTAGTACTCCTACGACATGTCGAGACGAACGGCAGCTAGTTTGCATCCTTTTGCATCCATGTCTAGCACGGTACATTAAGAAGAGGTATCTACAAATCATAATTTATCTATTAATTAATACATATACTCACCGCTTCCGTTTCGCCACAGAAGGGCAGGTAAAGATCACAGATCACCATTTGTCTCGGGAGTGAAAAAACACTTCGCTTCGTTGCTTCAACGAGTCATTCATACACATTCTTTTCTCGTGGACATAATTATGAAAGTTTTTAGGAGTTTTTAGAATTTTATTACCTAAGACCAAATAAATTTAAACCGTAGTGATCATCATTACCTACAGACACTAATAAAGAAAGATAGTTAGTATTAATTGTACGTCCCAGCTAGCACGAGACACAAATACTAAAAATAAACTCTATTTAATGTTGCCCAAACCTGTACTTTAAAATTAATGTACCTACACTACAAACAAAGATATGATCTTTTTAGCATTAAATTCAGCCATTGTGTATTTAAGTTACCTCTTTTACAGTCGTTGTTTTTTAAATACAAAGAAAACATGTCAAAAACAGAAAAACAGATAGATGAAAGGCGAGAATTTGAATTAGCACTAACCAATGTTATGGAAACAATGAAAAATACTTTCGTAGTTATAAACATATTTGGTATATCACCACTTGATTTTAAAGATGGAAAAATCGAAGCTCCAAAATATGTGTTTAAGCTTATCAACATAGCTATAATTATAATAATCCTAGCGGTTACTATAATAGAAATTGGGATTGAAAATATTATTAAAGGCTCGCCTAATACTGTATGGAAAACTTGGTGGAAAATTTCCATTCTTATAAGCTATGTTGCATATATGTGGAATATGAAACAAATTGTTTTATACAGAAAGATAATTCATTCCATTGCATTGATAGATTTGCGTTTATGTCTGTGTGAAAGCAAACGCTTCTATTCTCAAAGCAAAATGAAGATAAGTTTAATTACGTTGTACTGGATTTCTATGATTTGTGTATATTTATTTTTTCATATATACAGTGTCGTCATCTATGAAAACTTTGGTGACTTGTGTGATGTTTTAGTGATTGTAAATGGAGATTTACTTTTGTTATTGTTTTCTATTTTTATTATAAGCTTAGATACTAGATTGACTATACTTAACTGTCACATTTTGTCTTTATTGAAAAAGTACAATAATGTACTACAACCTCATTTAAATAAGGAAATTATGGACGGTTTAGAAATAATACAACTATCTGATTCTTATATATCTATTAAAAACCTATCTCTAACTTACGATATTTTAGCAGAGACTTGTCAGGACATAAACTATTTATTCAATCCCATTTTATTATTTAACCTTCTACTCAAGACAACATATCTCAATATAATCGCTTTTAAATTAACCATGAGCTTAAACGTCAACTGTTTTAAAATAACCACTAAGGACATCTACAGTTCAGTAAGCGCGTTAGTAATGCTGTCAGTCCCCTGTTTTCTTTGTGAAAACTTGCTCTTGAAGCGGGACAGTACTGCAAGCCTGTTGGCTGAGATCAAAAAGGGATTTAGTACCAAAAGCTTAAGAAGGCAAGTTAAGGAGTTTGCGAATCTCATACAAAGATGGCCGCTAGAGATTTCCGTTTACTATATGTGGAGTTTGAATAAACGATTCGTTGTAGCTTTTCTCGTTTATAATGTAACGTGTTTTGTGATTTTGTGGAAGTTTTCTTAAAGAGAAATAGATTTGTCAATATAATATAAGGAGAACCATATATGTATGAATTTCTTAGATATATTTTATTTATAATAGCTTATTTGTGTGCTGTATAGAAGTGGCAATAAAAAACTATATATATGAATAAGCTGATTTTGCATCCGATGTTATGTTCACCTCAAAAGCCATTAAAACACTTAAGTACGAAGGAATATAGGTATAAATATGGGTTTTTTATACATTATATTACCCTATATGTTAAATCAGGGCCCAAAGATTACTAATGCGATTTAGCACAATCGTAATTCAACAAACCTTAAATAATAGTGTGAAGTTGGTAGTAGATTAGTAACAACACCAATTCACCATTCATGACAGCAAAATTGTCAAATATAATATTTCGTTTGTGTGCTTTACAGAAGTATATAAAATAACGCCATATATTAAATACTTCACATCAATACTAAAGTGCTATTGAACTATGACTTTCCAAATAACATTAGTAGGATTGGGCCTTTAGTTAACATTTATTTAGTCTTTATCTATACTTAGTAGTTAAATTGAAACCAGACTAGTGAAAAGAGGGTTTCGAGTTTTCGATTCCTAAGACCGTCGAAGCTTAGCATCTATTCCATTGGCCAAATACCGTCGTAGCTTACTATTAAATCCATGGAGTAATTAATAAGAGGAGTGGGCCTTACGCAATATTTGTTTGGAAACTAGCGTGACACTTCGCGGGGTGAAACGAGGTGCGCGGGATGGAGGGGAGATATAACAACCAATCAAAACACTGCATCGGCCAATCAAATTAGGTATCTTCTTTCTACTACACATTTGTTGAATCCGCACCAATTGAAACACGCCATTTTAGACTCCGCACCGCATAACGGGGACCGCGCCTTTCGCCGGGTCCTCTTTAAATTTGGTTCGTGATCTAATCTTACAAATACATTCACGTCCTTTAAACCCTTTCGGAGTAGACAGAATCTCAAAGAATCTTATTATTAATCTACCTGGGTCACTTTTAAGCCTGAATTGAATTGAACTTTGGTGACAGGTTAGCCCATCGCCCAATAGATTCCATATACCCCCAGTCCCTTAGTCACCTCCTATCACAAGGAATAGCAAGTTAGCATTCTTTTTACATCCCCGACAAGCTGGTTATAATCTTTTCAGCGTATAAAAGAAAATGTGTCATTTTTATATTAAAAAGTTATTTCCTTATAAAATAGGAGCGTAAAGTCAAGGCAAAAAGGATTTATAAAATATAAGATGTGATATTTACGTGCAAGATGGATATGATTTTTACATTAACATACATAAGTGTCGTTAATCCCTTTCGGGGTGGACAGAACTTTGGAGATATGTTCTCCTAAGTCACTTTTAATTATTATGGTTTACATAATAAATTATAGTATAAGTTTGGTACCTTAATATAACGCTGACCAACCGCCTCTATTCCCGATATGTGTTAAGAAGCGATTTATTTATGAAAGGTTATTATTTTATTAATATATCAACAGGCATCTTTATTATTACAGCAGTTGAACAACTTTATTAACTAATTTATATGTATACTAGGTTCATTAAAATACTGTTTAGTTTTTAAGACGACTAAGATGTTTATAAATAATTAAAAGTTACCACAAGTATGGCATATTCCAATAATAGAGATATTATGCATTCACTAAGTGAATGCTCCTTCTCAGCTATAAATTTTGTAAATTGACGTCTTTCAATACGATATTGTCACTTTAGAACGCATATTTAACATTTATTTTTCAAAAAGTAACATTTGAAGTTATTTTTTTCCGATATTTTGAGTTTAGATAAAAGAAACATTAGACAATTTCATTTAAGATATTGTAAAATTTGATATTTGTAACATACATACACATCACGTCTGATTTCCTGTAGAGGGATAGGCAGAGATCACGGATTCCCATTTGTCCCGATCCTGACAGACCACTTTCGCTTCATTGACACTCATACATCTTCTCATACATACATATGTATAAATTCGACATAATTAGTCTCGAAATCGTCAATCGTACCCCGAATAACATACATACAATACAAACTTATAAGTACATACTTATAGTAAAGTATTACCTCATTTACAAACAGTCATTTTCGTAACTCAAATAGAAATACCCTTCAAATTATGGTAATGTTTCATCTGTTACTGTTGCCTATAGCCCAGGATTACCTTTTATAGGCAACAGTGCACATCATACAGAATTTTAATAGGTTATCATGTTTTGTATTTTTCGTATGCTTAGTTATAATTACTGTAAACCTATTGGGTACTTGTTTATTGGTTAATAAAGATTATTATTATATATTATAATATTACCCATTCTACGTTCCTTCCCACATCCTAGTAGCAAGTGTTGCCTTTACCTTCAAAGCCTTATTCCTTTTCAAAGCATAGAACCTCCTTGGCTTCGGGTTTACCTCTCACAGCCTTCGAATAAAGCCTTTGTTTGAAGCTACTTTAAAGTCAGTAACCTTATAAAAATAGGGTTTTCGAGATTTTAGATTTAAGCTTTGAAAATTGAGTAACCGATGGACTTTTTGTTAAATTTTGTAAGAAAAGACTAAGGAATAAGAGATACATACACATCACGCTCGTTTTCTTATAGAGGGGTAAGCAGAGATCACGAATCATCAGCTGTTTAGATCCTGACGACCATTTTAATGAATGACACTCATATAAATCTTCATACACACTCGGCGGTTATAGGTGCTGCTAACGTCACCCTTTTTACTTTATATTATGGAGTGATGTGTTAAGTTTTATTATTCAATAAACAAAAGAAACCTTTTCACGAATTTTGATACCATGCGTGTCAGTAAATTCGCTTGCTCATCTCCGCAATTGCGTATATAGTAATTCTATAGCACACAATACTACAATTTAAGCACATAGTAAACGGTCTTGATATTTACAATCTCTGATTATGACCTGTTCCAAAGAATGTGTAGGATGGAGGCCTTTGCAAATGTATTTTTTATTGGGAAAATGTAAGAGAAAATCGTATAACTTAATTACTAAATTATACATGGGAGTCAATGAAGCGTAAGTTGCCAGCATAGAGACGGATGAGGAACCGTGATCTCTGCCTATACCTGTACAAATAAACGGATGAATTTTTAACGTATTTATTTATGTACATGGGATCCATGATCTCTGTCTACCCCTCTACAGTCAAACTGATCTGTATGTACATACATGCTCGGGGGTTTGAACCCTAAACCCACTTATTCAGAACCAAAACTCGACTGATTCCTTAAACTCATGCCCAATTTCACCAAAGTCCCCTAAACAGTTACATAACAAGGGAGTCCTTTAGTTTAGGGATCCCCTAAACTACCCCGTAAACACTTTTTGTTTTCACCAACAAAACCATTCCGAAACGAAGTGACCCGTAAATTTTAGTGATGTTATTTTTATAATGCTAAAAATAAATTGAATTGAATTGAATTTAATAAATTGTTTAGCTGTTTTGTCAGAATTGTTTAGCCGTGTTGTCAAACTCTGATGAGCATTTTGTTATTTTCTTTTGCCTTTTTATTAGAGATCGCGCCACATACGGTGGCAGTTGGAGGCGTCGCCACAGTCGCGTAATTCAGTGTTACCAGTAAACACGCCAAAACTAGCACTCACTGTGCCATACGGCTCGAAACATTATAGGTTTCATTTGTAACGATCTTTGGTTGCAGAGCTATAAACTCAAATAAAACAAATTAATATATCAAAGTCAAAATATGTTTATTAAACTATTTCAAACATGATTAATAATTAACGGGACTTATCCTTCTTATTATATATTACATATATTATGTGTTCCTTCACTCTGTCCGCAATAGACCGTTTAGTCTGTTCGACGTAGGATTTCCCACAGCTGCAATCAATCTTATACACACCCTTATATCTTATATCATGAGTATAAATCGCGAATCTCTTAAAACTATTATTTCAAACATGGCACTGAGCATTGTCTTTACATATTTTTTACCGAGGTTAGATCAGCGGAGACCCTAGCTTGGAGAAGAACTAACAAGAAACTCCGGAAATCAATTTATTATAATCACCCTTAACAAACATAAAAATTACAAAGAGTGGGCAAAAAACACAACGCTGGTAATACTAAATTTACCTTTCATACAAAATAACACGCAATGGCGGAAACGTCAAATTTAGTTCCAAGTTTGGCTACTGCCACCGTATGTGGCGGGTACTCTACTCTCAACTTTTAGGTTAGCTTGTTTTCGAATTTTCGATAGTTTCATATTGTTCAGTTTAAAATGTCCAACATTCGTAAAAGGGGACAGAACTTTTCCGAAGATGAAAAAGCAAAATTAGCAACGCTATTAAATTTGTACCAAAGTACAATTCTTAACAAGAGGACAGACGGCTGCACTAATGAAGCAAAGTCCAAAGCTTGGCAGGCCCTCACAATGCGATTTAACAGCAGCAATTCCAAGCCCAGGTAAAATCGTTGTTTGTGTGTTATTTATTTGATTACACAATAAGGTTACTTCTAATTGTTTAACTGATCAATGGATTTATAAGACATATCTACATTTATTTTCAGGACAAAGGAACAATTAGTTCGGCAATGGGAGAAATTAAGGGCAGATGCAAAAATTTACAAGCAAAGGCAAAGAAACTGTGCTACAGGAACTGGCGGTGGGCCTTGTGATGTTAAATGCAACCCAGTGCTTGAGTCCATTTGTACCATAATGGGTAGGGCTTGTACGGGTGTGTTGGGTGTAGACGACAGTGATGCAGACATTGTTGTCTACGAAACATCACAAAATCAGCCCTTTCAATTGGAAGATGATTCAATAATTGTGAATATTGAGGTAAAACATATTTAAATATTCAAACTTGTGGTAAGGTGTAATAAATACAATTCTAGAAAATAATTTCAAATACTGTTTCAGAACAACAACAATGCCACGCTACTTGCTGATCCAGTTCCTGCTGAACCTGCAGTGCTCCCTGAGACTCCGTTGCTCAGTGAATCTCAGCAAGCAAGCATGCATCCAGTTCCATCGCTTGTGCAAGAGCTTACACAAGATATACCATTGCCAGTTAATGTGAGTGCTCTCAGTTAGATATCCTTTATACATTTTAGACTTGGAAAGTACACATGTTGTTAAACTATATCTAAATACTATAATTTTAATGAATACCTTAATTTTCAGATTCAAGCAAGTCCTAATACAACACCTTTATGGTCTCGAAGACGAAGACCACAAATTTCTTCTGTAAATGAACGCTCAGGTGTTGCCTCTTGTTATTCCGAGCTTAACAAAATGCGCATTGAAAATGAGCAATTGAAAAAGGCGATGCTTCTTGAGGATCAGGAATCCAAAAGAAGAATATTTGGTATCCAACAAGCCATTGCAGAACAACAGCTTAAGGCCGCTCTCCTAGATGTAGAAATTAAGGAAAAAACTTTGGCTGTACTGAAAAGTGTGTATTTTACTTTTATGAAACAAACATTTTACAAGTAGTGTTTATGACTAGCTTACTTTAATTATGAATCAAATCTGCAAAATAAGTTGTCATTTGGTTTCTACGAAACCCATAAACAGGATCTTCTTGCACCATATTATCTATATTTCCATTCATTATTAATCTGTGCAAATCTGGCACCTCTGTTTCTGGTAGGGCTTCTTTGTTTAAAATGCAAATGTTGTGTAGAATAGCACATGCTATAATGACATTTGTTGCCGTTTCTAATCTCAATCTTATTCCTAATGCTAATACAGGGAATCTTCTCTTTAATACACCATACTGCCTCTCTACAACATTCCTTGTCTTAATATGGGCTTCGTTGTATTTCTGTTGGCCATGGGTAGCAGGGTTTAAATATGGCGTTAACAGGTGAAACTGTAACAAAAGATAATTTCTTATTATAACTTATCCATAATTTATTTTCAGGTACTGCATCCAACAATCAGTACCAATGAAACTATTTTTTTACATGCAATATAATGAATATACTATTAAAAAATTGTATTTTTTTGTAATAAATTTCCTTGATTGATAATGACCTTGTCATAATCATAATAAAACCATGTCACATACACACATTACCTTAAGGGGATATCCACTATCACCAAGTAGATATGCAGACCCATAAGTGCCATCCTCGAAAAGTCTGTAGCGATTAGAGTTTTGGTATATAGCGGAGTCATGGGTTGATCCAGGCCATCTCGCCACAATATCCAAGATCTCTAATTGGGGTCCACTGATTGTTTGAACATTCATTGACATGTAGCCCTTCCTGTTGCGAAACAGTTCTGCGTCATCCCCACCTGCCAATTAATACTTAATATTTAGCTGATGTACGATTATATGTAATGTACCTACCAAACAAATAACACAGTGGTAACATTATAAAAAAGGTGGCTTGCCTGGTGATTGGATCTTCACATGTGTACAATCAATACACCCTATGACATTGGGGAAATAGGCAATCCTGTAGAAACCTTCCTTTACTCTCATTTGTTCATCTTGCGTTTCAGGAAATTTAATAAAATCTCTGCGCAGGGTAACTATAGCCTGTGATACTTTCTTGACTATTCTGCTGCATGTGGAAATACTAATGCCAGCATTGTCACCAATAGCTAGCAGCTGTGAGCCTGTAGCATAAAATCTCAACGCAATGAGTAGCTGTTTTATTGGTGGTACAGAGTTATTCCTGAAAAAAAATTTAAACTAGTGAGAAATAATAGTTGCTGATAGGAGCTGCATTAGGGAAGTCAGTTTACTACTACTACCATGCTACTACGTCGGTAGGTAGGTACTTGGGTACTCACTTTACTTCAATGAGTAAGAATCTAGACACCTATTACCTGCCTACTTATTTCAACTGGGAAGTGTAGCTATGTACCTAGATAACCAAATTAATTAGGTGTTGAAAAACTCACCTGTCATCCCGAAACTCTAAAAGATGATCAATTTTGCTCAAGATGTGCGTTACGCATTGTTTCGACATCCTGAATCTATTGAAAAAATCCTTTTCATCATATGCACTAAAAAAATCTATTCGTTCTCGTATTAATCTTTGACGTCTATTTGGATAATTTATCTCATCAAGTGTATCCAAATACTCGAACAGGTTGCCATCCTCATCCATTTTGTTTTGTATGAGCTAAGGCACACAAGATATAACCTTAAAACTATTCCGTAAACCTTTAGGGGCTCGATTTGTGGCCCCCTAAATTTAAGGGTCCCCTAAGCGCTTTACGGAGTCCCTAATTTTGGTGACACGCAAACCATCCCGTAAACATCCCCTAAACGTTGTTAGGGGATCCCCTAAAGTTACGGGACGTTGGTGAAATTGGGCATAAGACACACAAACTTCCAACGCAGTACTTGTGTTTACTTATCAAAGCTGTCCCTTGAGACTTGGATAGTTCCTCATGCAGCCACGATTGTTTCCCTAGTCCCTTAGTTTGGTTTGGGATAATCAAGATCCAATATTTGATTTAGTTGATGTGTTATGTGCTAGTCTATTAAGAAAGAAAGGAGATATTGCAAATTATATATAACCTTCTATCATGCTTTTGTGTTTTACATGCTGAAAAATATTCGCCTTAAGAAGAATGTCTCTAATTCAAACCATTCTTATCCAAATAATGATATAATTTATTAATTAAAGTAAATAATGGAAAAAAATTAATTACCCGCCGTAAATAACCGCCAAGTGTGTATGAGGAAGCGAAAGTGGTTAGGATTAGCACTGATGGAGGTCTATGATGTCTGCCTACCCCTCTATAGGGAAATGGGTGCGATGTGTATGTATATTATATGTATGTTAATATGTGAAACAGACTTCATACACTGCACACATAGACAATAAAATAATTGGTACGTTCCGGTAATTGTGAGGTCCCGGTTTCGATTCCCTGTGGAGGCAGAGGTAAGAATTGCACTTTTCTCTGCTCGTAAGCAATTATATCTGTCTAGTTGTAGATAGTATGTAATCCTTTTTAACACAAGTCTTAATTGTGCAAAGGGCTAGTTCAATTGGTGAAATAGTGTCCTAAAATATTGTTTTATTCATCTATTATAAGCTAAGTTAGGTATTTAAATATAAGCCTTAACACAAGTCTGAATTTAGCAAGGGGCCAGTTCAATAAATGTTAAGGTGTCCCAAATATAGTTTTTATTAGTGTTATATAAGATCATTAAAATATTCACAATGTTAGAGACACAACGCCTTTTTGGACACAATTAACGTATATTTCAGAAAATTCTAATTAAATTTATTACACACACCTTTTATTAATTGAGTAATGAATAAAACCTCATCAAAACAACACAACTCAATAATAAATATAACTAATCTATTTCAGTGTAATTTTAAAATAACAAGGAATTGAAGTGAAATATTTATGCCCTTACCTGTAACAAAAAAATCAAACAAATAGTCAGCTAGTTACATACATATACATACGCTTCACGACTTGTGTATACACACTCCCTTTTTTATTATGGCGGGGTAGTCAGAGGCTTGAATGCCCATCTCCGAAATTTCGAAGGCATGTTAAGTATGGGTCATTCGAAGCCCGCGTATCACTAGATATACAACACCCAACGTGATAGGTAGTGAACCGTATCGCCGTATATAGGCACTGGCTATTACATCTATAACAGCTAGTTAATATCTATTTTAGTCTTATAGCACTATTTAAGAAGGCAAAAATCAAATACGAACCAGAAAGAACAACCGGTTTCACGACCGTTAAACTTTGCAGGACAGAGTTTTGGGTGTCCATCTCCACCGTTCTATGGTCACCTCGAACCCTCGTGTTGACCACCTAGACAACACTCAATGTGACAGGTGGTAAACAATATCACCACATACAAAAACTAACTATAACCAGTTCGGGGAACATGTAAGTTTCCATACGATGTTTTCCCTCACCGTATTATTAGTGCTTTTAGAATTTTCATTGCGTGATATACATCAAAAGATCAGACCAATTAAAGCCAAATCCTTTATGTAATTTGTTCCTTTGCTAGTTCTCCCTTTTGACTGCCCCAGGGTCCAAAGGTCGACCCTTGAGCCCTTAGTCCTTTTAGATCAAGAAGATAAGTGACTCTTCATTCAATTAGTGAGGGGTAGAGATTTATTTTCTACTCAGTACTTAGAATTACGGATGACTGAATTACTATTTCGGTATTAGAGTTAAGTGAAAGCTATTGCGTGACATTAGATTAAAGTATGCTTGGTTTAATAGTGATTTTACACTAGTATATATTCCGAAGTAACTAATATGAGGAAACGTATTTTAAGCTTCCTTTTGAAATGTAATTTTATAATTATATTATGAAATTTCTACCTAATACGAGTCGAATATTATAAGCAAATTAGATATATAAAGAGAGAGCGAATGAACATTTCACGACTAAATTTATAGTTCATGGACCGAGGCTAGTACGTTCCAATTAGAGACTGGGAGATGGGAAATTAGGGTGAGAGGGGATGTGGTATGTCTTGTATTTTATATGGCTTTTTATAATATATCAAAAACATATATAAAAGGGCCATGCATAGTGTTATGAGTAGCCAGTTGGTTTCTCAATCGGCACGTATGGCTTTTCATAGGGCTGTGCTGGTTCCAATATTGACTTTTGGTAGTATGCCATAATAATCATGAAAGTAGAATCAATGTCGTCGAAATAAGGTTACTGAGAAGCATTCTAGGAGTGACATTTTATAATAGAATTAAAATAGTTCGAAGGGTGCTGTTTAAAAGAAGATGTAGTGACTAAAGTTGAAAAGGGCAAGCTTCGACAGTTTGGAAATGTTATGCGAATAAATGATAGTAGATTGACAAAAGGAATATATGTGAGTGAACTGGAAAGGCGGTTACGTAGGGGTCGACGAAATTAAACATGAGAGTCAGATAGATGCCGCGCCATATTGAAAAAAGGTGACGTTAGATGTACCCATAACACACTATAACACCTATGGTAAACTCAGAGGTGTATGAAGCGAAAGTGGTTTGGTAGAATCGGAACTGATGGTGATCCGTGATCTGTGCCTAACCCTCTACAGGGAATAAGGCGTGATGTGTATGAATGTATGTAATCTTCTGTCTAATAAGTAAAAACAATGTCAATATTGTAAATAAAGATTACCATATCCATTGTCGTTTTAAATAAATCTTCCTAAATCTCTGTCCGAAATTTGTAAACGATGAATCGCCATTTGCTCTCAACAACAGCCTTCAATTGTGAATTAATTAATGTGAATGCCTATTTCTGCTGAGTAGATTGGGCATCTATATTTAACGACCTCCGTGGCGCGATCGGTTAACCACCTGAGCGCTAATCGTGAGGTTTGATTCCCGGTGGAGGCAGAGTTAGGAACTACGCTTTTATTCGGCTTTTCAGTTTGGTTGTTGATTATATTATTTATTTAACAAACTATAATAAGTATACATATCTTCAATATACAATGATTCAGACAAGTCTTAAATGAACTTAGCAAGGGCCGAGTTCAATTGGTGTAATAGTATACTTTAATTTTATTTATTATGTAATATTTTTCTTAACAATATATAATTTTATTTATATTATACAAAATATGACAAATGAAGTTATGTAAATGTATGTTTTCCAAACAGTTTTAGACTGTAAAAATACAACATAGTTTATATACATCTAAATTCATGTCCTTTAATCCCTTTCGGGGTGGACAGAACCTTTGAGATATGAAAACATCTCCTTGGTCACTTACTAGCATGAATATTGGGGTTGTGATAGTGATAGATTGCTAACTCATCACCCAATAAATACCATTAACCCCTAGTCCCTAAGTAGCCTTTTAGGACGAGGAAGAACGGCAGCTAGTTAGCATTCTTTTACGTCCCAGTCTAGCACGGGATAGTTTATATAAGGAAAGATAAAAGGGGGAGATTTACAAAGGGGTTACCCCCATTGGGCTTTGAGGGAGTTCAAAGCGGTTGCCAGTACTTTGCAGGCCAAGTTATCTGGGTTCCATCTGTGGCTTTTAACTTTAATTCGATTTTCACTCAAAAGATAGCTTCAGAGATAGTTTAAAGAGGAATGGAGAGTATCTTTTATAAGATCGTTGAGTTTACTAAACAAACTTATATATGATTAATAAATAACAGGACTTATCGCGTTATAAGTTAACCCGTGACCATGGCTACTGCAACGTAGCCGAAACGTAGGGTTAATAAAGGTAATTTTATTATATATAAAAACTTACGCGATAAGTCCCGTTAGTTATTAATCATGAGTATAAATCGCGAATCTCTTAAAACTATAAACATATATATGTATATATTTAAAAATAAATGTTCACTACCTGCTACTTTTCAAGGAAATCGGTTATCGGTATCACTAACTCGGTCACAGGCTTATGTAATATACTACAAACATATACATTTAATAGGTGTGAGTGAAGCAAGAAAGAATGGTCAGGATCGTTCCAGGTAGCGTTCGATAGTATCTGTAACTACTTTACGCATTTACTTCCTAAACTAGCAAAATGATAATAATATTTGGAGATTATTACACAAATTAAACTAGCCCCTTGGTAAGTACATTTAAGACTTGTGTTAAGGGTACTAGTCAACGTATATTTAAGAAATGTATACATATTGTACATAGATCAATACACATATATATCAAATATAATCAATGACCAGACTTGAAAGCAGTAGAAAAGCCTAGTTCTTAACTCTGCCTCCACCAGGAATCGAACTCGGGACCTCACGATTAGCGTTAAGGTGTCTAACCGATCGCGCCTCGGAGGTCGTTGAATAAAAAGGATAGAAATAATTTGTGAACACCCCGTGCTAGTTTGAAATTCAAATAGCATTGAATAGCTGCCAATATTTTACGAGTACATTAAAAAACAAGAAATTATCAACAAAAGTTTAATTAGATGAAAAGTTTTCTCTTAAGCTTGGTGTATAAATCAAATTAAGTATTCTAAGTGATTATTTTCTTTTAAAATAAATAAGAAGTGATGTGAAGTATTTCATTGCCTAAAACTAGAATTTTTATCTCATATAAATTTATTTTGCTTTCATATCAAAGTCTGAACTTGGTTTGTATTTTCTTTTGAGTAGTATATTCTTATTATATAGTATAGGATGATGAAAAATTACAACCACATTTCATTCAGACCCGAAAAATATAGAGGCAATTACTAGTACTTATATGTTATTGTTTCGCTATGAATAAAAAAAATATTTTACTATATTTTAGAGTACTCAAAAGCAAAAGAAGACAGTATTCTTCTTATACTCTTAATATATATATAATATTGTATATATAAGTACTCTTAATATAGTACATGCATAGCAAAACCAACACTATATTTGTCATAATAATAATAAAAACGTTTATTTCACAAGTATAAGACACACACTAAAACATAATACATAAATAACACAGATTTTAATACAAACACACAAGTAATTCTTGTGTGTGTCATTGCGGTGTGTAAATAAGGTATTTATAACTGCCAACTATATTTGTTATGATGTTAAGGAAATATAGTAAATCATACTATATTCACTTCATATACCTACATATACAATCACGTTTCTAAATCCCTTTCGGAGTGGAGAGAACTTTTGAGACATGGAAACATCTTCTTGGTCACTTATTAGCATGCATATTGGGGTTTTGATGCCATATGACAGGTTGCAATCCTATCGCCCAATAGATCCCATTTATCTCTAGTCCCTTAGTCGACTCCTACGACATGCCAGGAAGAACGGCAGCTAGTTAGCATTCTTTTTACGTACT
This sequence comes from Leucoptera coffeella, assembly GCA_030578115.1. NCBI lineage: Eukaryota > Metazoa > Arthropoda > Insecta > Lepidoptera > Lyonetiidae > Leucoptera > Leucoptera coffeella. The sequence continues at coordinate 151,847 of JAMBLF010000417.1, forward strand.
AGACTAGCACAGGACTATGCTGACTATATGTTTCAAAGTCTTAAGTCGAGGTATGCGTAGGTGAATCATGATACTCTATACTATATATGAGTTTAGCTAACTATAATAAGTATTCATTACTTTAATATACATTGACTAGGCTAGTTCAACTGGTGAAATAGTACCCTACAATACTATTTATGATAATACAGTATTTTTTCTAACTAGATTTAAAAAGTATAATTACAACCTAATTTATATACATCTAAATTCACGTCCTTTAATACCTTTCGGGGTGGACAGAACCTTGGAGATGTGAATAAGAACGGCAGCTATTTAGCATTCTTTTTACGTCCTAGACTAGCACAGGACTAATGTTTGAAAGTCTTAAGTCGAGGTATGGGTAGGTGACTCATGATACTCGTATCAATGGAATGGGAGTTTGCATTCGGAGCAACTTAGTTTCAACGATTACTCGATTACACTAATGGAACAGGCCCTGCCATAGAGTTGGGAATGTTTCAAATACTTTTAGCCTTTTAGTACAACATACATATATATTCACGTCCTTTTATCCCTTTTGGATGGACAAGATAATATTATCTCCTAGGTCACTTATAGCATGAATATTAGGATTGTGATGTGATAATGAAAAATTGGTGACAGGTTGCTAGCCCATCGTCAAATGAATTCTATTCACCCTTAGTCTTTTAGTGGGCTCCTACAACGTGCCAGGATGAAGGGCAGCTTTTACGTCCCAGACTAGTTAAGGACATCTCTTAGTACTACGTACTCCAAAGACTCGTTGTATTATTGAATATAACATACGCTTCATGACTAGTGTATACACACTTTTTTTTATTTATTGTGGCAGGATAGTCAGAGGCTTGAGTGCCCATCTCCGAAATTTTGAAGGTATTATAGGTATGAGTCACTTAAAGCCCGTGTTACAATGAATAGACAGCACCCAAAGTGATAGGTAGTGAACCGTTTCGCCGTATACAGCCACTGGCTTGTTTCCTCACGATGTTTTCCCTCACCGTTAGCGACTGTAAATTATGTACGTAACTGAAAAACACATATTTAAATTTCATTAATTTGTACATGCCAGAGCCTGGATTCGAACTTAAGACGTTTCTCATAACAAGTCAGAGGTCTGACCCACTGAACTACAGACGTATTAAACATATTATTATTTAACATACGCACATAGACATGACGCCTGATTCCCGGTAGAGTGTAGGCAGACATCAGGGATTCCCATTTGTCCCGATCCTGACAGACCACTTTCACTTCATTGACACTCATACATCTTTTCATACCCACTCAGCCGTTATAGGTACTCCTAACGTCACCATTTTTCAATATAGCGTCTATCTGACTGTCATATGTAATTTTGTGCGTTAATAAAATCAATCCTTTTTTGTTGACGTTACAGATTCTTATTCTTTGTGACGTTTTGCAACGTTTGTTGACAAGCGTTCATTCTCTCAGTGAACAACTAACATCAATCCACATCTTTACGAACGCGTTCACGACCATTAACCCTTACGGGGTAGTCAGAGGTTTAGGTATCCATCTCCGCAATTGCGAAGGTAGTAATTCTATGGCCACCTCGAACCCACGAATTAACCAGATACTTAGTACTCAACGTGACAGGTGGTCAGCCATGTTGCCATTTACAAGCACTAAATATTACCTGTTCTGGGAACAGGTAGGTTTCCTCACGATGTTTTTCCCTCACCGTAGTAGTCTACGCATTTCATAAATGTATTTTTATTACGAAAATGTACATAGAAATTCATTAAACTTCATTTCCATTGGTACATCTCAAGTGGGACTTGAACCCTGTACCCTCGATACAGAGTCAAGCCCCAAACAACTGAGCTACGTCGAATTACTCAATCCACATCTACCTCTTTCCCAACTCTATGAAATGTGCAAACAGCTAGCAACCTGAGTCCCTGCGTATTGATTCGACTGAAGTGCTACTGCAGCTTCTATTTGTTCATGCCAATGGTTCTTTTCCCCAGACTAGGTGCAGTGTTTGGTCTAGGGTACACATACACGGCTATTTCCCTATAGAGGGGTAGGTAGAGATCACGGATCCCTATTTGTATCGATCCAGGCATTTTTGCTTCATTGACATTTATACACCATCGCGCATTCGTTGGTTATAGGTGATAATGATAATAATTCTTTATTGAGATTCCACATTCGTTACAATAATTGACAAAATAATATTGATGATAGATACAAGATAAAAAAAGAAATGTTAGAAGAAAAATTAAAAAAAAACATATATAAAGTAACAAATAACTAGGTACTTCTAACGTCACGTGTATTTTATGTAAAAGTGTGTAAGGTAGTATGGTTTATGACCAGTCGTGTTGGATAGTGATTGATAGGTATATAGTGATCTTGTAGGGTCAAAGTGTATTTGAATGCTTAGCTGACTTAACCTCTGACTACCTTGAAAGCGTTTTATGATCTTGAATGAAAATGTAATGTATTATACTAGAAATGAACTGAAATATTTGTGACTAGAACAAATCATAAATGATAATAATTATAAATTGCATATTAAAATATATTTGCAAAATAGATTATTCCATTATAGTTGCCGCTTATGTCTACTTTGAATCTTTAACAAAATATTTCAATCAATGTATTTTTTTTTTATATGTATGTATTATATTGTAAGGGAAAACATCGTGAGTAAACCTGGCTATCCCTCGTGATAGGTAATAGTCAGTGCCTATGTACGCCGATACGGTTCACTACCTATCACGTTGGGTGCTGTCTATCTAGTGAAACGCGGGCTTTGAGTGACCCATACCTAACATGCCTTCAAAATTTCGGAGATGGACACTCAAGCCTGTTATTACTCCGCCAGAATAAAAAAGGGAGTGTGTATACACAAGTCGTGAAGCGTATATACATGTCTCGCACTTTTCCCTTTACCAATGTATCCCTTATTTTATCGATCCCAATATATCACTTTCCCTTCATTGACGTCCTCCCGCAGCTTCATACTCACTCGGTGTGTTTGTATAGACGCTTAGACGCTAGAAGTAAGTATAATGTATACGTTTCATAGGTACTTCAATATATCGAATACCTATGCTATGGTAAATTCGACGTAGCTCAGTTGTTTGGGGCTTGACTTTGCATCGAAGGGTACAGGGTTCAAATCCCGCTTGAGCATGTACTAATGAATAAAAATGAAGTTCAATGTATAAAAATGCAATTGCGAAATGCGTTGACTACTACTGTGAGGGATAACACAATGAGGAAACTTACATGTTTCCCAAACAAGTAATAGTTAGTGCTTGTAAATGGCGATATGGCTTACCACCTGTTACTATCTGGTCAACATGTGGGTTTGAGGTGGCCATAGAATTACTATCTTTGCAATTGCGGAGATGGAAAACTGAACCTCTGACTACACCGCAAGAGTTAATGGTCGTGGACGCGTTTGTCTTTGTTTGTCTTATGTATATATTGTGGCATAACATAATTTATGATCCTTTTTGTCATAAAATGTTCAATAGTTTGTTATTTTTTTAGTAAATGTATAGTACCTATTTGATCACAGATCGTTAGAAGATATGTCTTGTGTCATAACACAATTTCAAACGATCTACGATCAAATACTATAAATTTAGAGCAGAAATAACAAACTCTTGAACATTTTATGAAAACGGTATAAGTTATGAAACGTCGGTCGATGTATCGAACTGTCCCTGTAGTCCGCTTGACATCTGTCAAAGTTTACATCGACTTGGACTTGGCGGAGATTGCCATAGGGATGGGGTGATAGTTATCGATGAATGTAGAGGACATTGTCTACGGAAATATAATTGTGTGTATGAAACTGTTACATGGAGCTTACGACCATTGCCCTGGCGGGGTTACCACTGATACGCGAGTCTATTTCAGCAATTGCGTTGCTAGTCATTCTATATCTTGACGTAAAAAATATACATAATACAAAATTCATATACAAAATATATATATATATAGATATATTCGAATTTACGTAAAAAATATAGAAAGAAATGTGAAGCAAGAAAGTAATGTGACATAAAACAAGAAACAGGACCAATCGCGTACATTTTATGAACAAAATATTAAGCGATTTCTTGTAAAATGAATAAAAATGGCTAGTCTCTCAGAAATATTTGTGTGACATAATATTTTTTTAAACCGTGTTTATGTTACAGCTAATGATTACTATCTATTCTAAGGCTTAAAACCTACTGGGAACCCTAATATTTCTACTAGAATTAGTCCCGTGCTAGAAGACGTAAAAAGAATGCTAACTAGTTGCTATTCCTTTGGCATCGCTTAGAAGGTGACAATGGAACTGGGGATCTATTTGTTGGATGGGCTGACAACCTGATAGTATTGCTCCATATGACATAACAACCTACATATTCTTGCTAATAACTCACCAAGAAGACGTTTTCCTAGTTTTTCTATCTCTGAGGTTTCACACTGAAGGGAATTAAAGGACGTGAATTAAATGAAGATTCGGTGTAGTTCATTCGTTTAGGGCTTGACTCTATATCACTGGCTACAAGGTTCAAACTCGAAACTAGTACCAATGGAAAATGATTATTTTGATTTTCAATGTAAATGTTCGGAATACAAATACATTTTTTGTTCTTAAAACTATAATTACAAATACATTTGCTAAATGGACTAAATACTACGGTGAGGGAAAATATCGTGAGAAAACATATTTGTTCCCCGAAATAATTGTTAGTGCTTGTATATGGCGACACGGCTTACCACCTACTGACTATCTGGTCAATACGTGGGTTCAAGGTGGCTATGGAATTACCTTCACAATTGCAGAGATGGACACTTGAACCTTTGACAACCCCGCAAAGGCCGTGAACCCGTTTGTCTTTATCTGAAAGTGCTTATCGAGTAGATTTCCATTTTATCGATAACTCACAGCCATCCCTAAACCTGTTTTAAAGTGAAAGAACATGCAATAGTTTCGAGAAGGACGAGCGGTATTGTTCGTAACAAATCAGAGACGAAGTCATATAAAGATGCGCTCCCAAGCACATTTTAGATTTGTTCTAAGAATTACACATATGTTCTGTGCTAATATGGGACGTAAAAGAATGAAAACTAGCTGCCGTTCTTGGCAAGAATGCTTAGAAGAAAGAGACTATACGAATTTCGAGGTGTAATAAGTTTACTATCCGAATGCTTACCTAAATAAGACAAAAACAAACGCATTCACGACCTTTAACCCTTGCGGGGTTGTCAGAGGTTCAGGTGTCCACATTCGCAATAGCGAAGGTAGTAATTCTATGGCCACCTCAGACCCGCGTGTTAATCAGGTAGTCAGTACTCAATGTGACAGGTGGTAAGCCATGTCGCCATTTACAAGCACTAACTGTTACCTGTTCGGGGAACAGGTAGGTTTCCTCACGATGTTCTCTCTCTCTCATTTCGTTGATGTATTTTTCTTACTACCAAAGTAATAATAAATATTTTATACAGGCATAAAAAAAAATTATTGAGATTATTGAGTGTGGTCGTTGATCATATATACTGTATACATATATAATATGTATTTATCTATCGATAGTTATCGATGGGATAACCACCTAGACGCTAATCGATTCCCGGTGGAGGCAGAGTTAAGAACTAATCTTTTCTTCTGCTTTCCAGTCTGGTCGTTGATTATATGTCTATCTATTAATATTTGTTTATCTACAATAAGAATAAATTTCTAAATATACGTTTATTAGTACCCTTAACACAAGTCTTAAATGAACTTACCAAGGGGCTAGTTCAATTGGTGTACAGTGTATAAAATTATTTTTATTAATACTATCTACTTGCAGAGTAGGCCGCGAAGAACATGTACACATCAAATTGGAGACATTCTTCTCAAGGCGAGTGTACGTAGTAAAGAACAGAAGAAGATCTATGAGAAGGTTAATGTGTGTGAATGGAGCAAGGAAGATTTGTCAGGATCGTTCCAGGTGGAGATCGAAAGTCTCTGCCTATATTGTAGATGACGAAGAGGCGTGAATATATGTATGTATGTCCTTTATCGCTATATAATAAAATAATTTAACCTTGTCGTCAATCTTCTATCTACCCTTGCTCGTTTTAAGGCTGTATTGAAGGCTCTACCATCCAATTGTTTATTGAATTGAGAGATTATTCCGTCAGGGCAAGGCTTGATTATTAATAGCTTAGTTTGCATTTCAACCCTTTGATTTTGTGTAACCAACGTTATTGGGTTATCAAACGCCGGGTTAACGTCACGGCTTAGATTGGTTTTGGGGTAGGCAGGGGAGTCTTTCTTGAATGGGTGGATAAGTGGGGAATGGATTTTAATTATTAAATAAGGCTAGTTAAATGAACACGCATCATTACAAATTTCTCTTCCTTCACTCACACCCATTAACCTTCTCATACACGCTTTTCTGATCTTTATTACGTACACCTTGAGAAGAATGTCTCCAATTTGATCTGTATAAGTTCTACGCGGCCTGCCCCGTGAAACTCTGCCGTGTCGCCATTTATAAGCAATGATTTTTACCTATTCCAAGAAACAGGTAGATTTCCTCACGATGTTTTCCAAACGTTTCCCTCACCATAGTCGATGTATTTTGCTATAATAATATAATTATTTCAAAACGAATATATGTAGGTGAAATGGAAGGGCGCTTACTAAGGGCCGGCCTAATATGACATATAACAGTCAGATATACGCTATATTCAAAAAGGGTGACGTTAGAAGTACTTTTAACCGCCGAGTGTTAATGACAAGATGTATGAGTGTCAATGAAGTGAAAGTGATCTGTAAGGATCAGGACAATTAGGTTGCCGTGATCTCTGCCTACCCCTCAAAAGGGAATCAGGCATGATATGTATGTGTGTATAATATATTATGCTCTACCTTTCTTTTATCTTCACCGCAAAAGGATAAAAAGACGTAAGTTTTGTATGTAAATATCAAAGTTGCTCTATAATATGAATACGAGGTCTACTCAAAGTTTTGAGTGGGTAATGTAATATTGTGCATGCATGCAACAGTTTTCAAGAAACTTTACACTACAGAGAGTATGTGGAGATGCATGGATGTCTGTAAAGGGAAAAGGTTTCGTGGGACCTAAGAAAATACATAAATACATACACATCATGCCTGATTCACTGTAGACGAGTAGGGAGATATCATGGATCTCCATCTCTCCCGATCCTGACAAACCTCTGTCGCTTCAATGACACACACTCGATTCCTTGGTGTTGGTATAATGGATTCCCATCTGTCACGATCCTGGTAATCCATTGCATATGTCGTAATCCATATACTTAAACGCACTCGTCGGTTATAGGTCCTTCTTAAATCGCAATATTCAAGTTGGCGTGAATGACTATCATATGTGAGGTCTTATTGGGCCAGCCTCTACGTAACCACCTTTCCAATTCAACAACATTTTATATTTCTTTTGAGAATCTACTATTATTAAACTGCAAACACCTCCAAAAATCAAAGCATGCCCTTTTCAATCTTAGTCACTACCTTTTCTTTCCAAGGAAATTGTCTTATAATTTAACGATTGTACATACAGACTTATATTCACAACTCTGCGTCCCCAAGAGTATAGGCAGACAGTAACGTTCAACACCTGGACCGGACCGATGCTGACAAATCGCTCTTACTTCACTCACACTCATTAATCTTCTCATACATGCTCTTCTATTCACGCTACGTACACCCTTTAGAAAAATGTTTCAAGTTGTAATTATGTAGACTTATGTTATCGTATCGTTCACGTATTTTCAATTTAAAGACACTATATATATTGTTACCTATTAATATAATTTCCGTCGAAATGCGGTCGTTGTTATGTGTTATGAGTGACGTTGAATGATAGAACTCAACATACTGTTCTAGTAAGTGAAAGTTGTGGTTTTGAAGAGTACGTAGTGACTAGGATTGAAAAGGGCATGCTTCGAAACTTTAGACATGTTATGCGGATGAATGATAGTAGATTGACGTAAGGAATATATGTGGGTGATGTGGAAGGGCGGTTACGTAGGGGTCGGACCAAAAATAGACGCCATATTGAAGAAGGATGATATACGAAGTATCCATAACCACCGAGTGTGTATGAGGAGAATTGTCAATGAAGCTAAACTGGTTTGTCGGTATCGGGACATATGGCCTACCTCCATCTACCGGCGTGATGTGTATACGTAAATATTATAAGTCATATGACAGTCAGATATCAACTACCTCCGTGGCACGATCGGTTAGACACCTGAACGCTAATCGTGAGGTCCCGGGTTCGATTCCCGGTGGAGGCAGAGTTAATAACTACGCTTTTCTACTGCTTTCCAGTCTGGTCGTCGATTATATATGCTATATATGTATTTTTCTATATATAATAAGTATGTATCTGTTAAATATACGTTGACTTGTACCAAGGGGCTAGTTCAATTGGTGTAATAATGTCCAAATATTATTATTATTAGATAGACGTCATATTGCAAAGATGATTTATGAGGAGATGTATAGTCAATGAAGGGAAAGTGGTGTGTCAGATACGAACCTGAAAGGGATTTGTTATCTTGCCTGCACCACTGTAGAAAACAGGCGTGATAGAAAGATTTCATTACACCCCTCAATATTGTAATTATCACCAATGACATTTTGACAAGATAGATAGCTCATCATCATCAATCATCAATCAGCCTATGACAGTCCACTGCTGGACGTAGGTCTCCCCAAGGGTACGCCACAAAACACGATCACTCGTGGCCGTCAGCCAGCCACTACCAGCGACCTTTTTCAGGTTAGTCTGGCAGGGGGGCGTCCCACACTACGTTTACCGAGACGCGGTCGCCATTCGAGAACCGCTTTGCTCCAACGGTCGTCGATAGATAGCTATTATCATTATATTTGTAGGAACCACTGTGTCCTACATGAAAAGAGGAAGCTTCCTACCTGGGCAGGTGGTCGTCCAGGCTAATGGCCTGAGTTGGAAATTTGTATATATCTTGTTTCCGATAAATATTTCACTTGCGCGTTCTAGGAATTGATTTGTGTGCAATTATTATTTTATATTCTTGACGGCGTCATCTGTGGTAATTATGTTTAACTAATTGCAACCTAGGTTTACTTAGGTTTCTCTGTGTGTGTGGCGCTCTAGAGGTCGCCACAGTACTCCCCTTCTTATAAGGTTTTTGAGTCATTTGTTATTGTCGTCATTGCTCGGCTGTTGTCACTGAATCAGCAATTCACCAGGCGGTCAGTGGGTCGACTCATATTGCCTGAGAGATGTAGGAACAGGTAGCGTATTTCTGCATTCGTTGTTCCTAGTATCTCGTAACTATTCCTCGTTTTTGACTTCAATGTATGTTTATTTTTATGACATTGTGTCTGTTCATCACGTTAGGTATATCTTCACGACGGTTTTACCAGCACATCGGTTTGATCACGTTGGGTTGCTCATCACGTCGGGTTGCATCATCACGTCGGGTTGCATCATCACGTGGGGTTGCATCATCATGTGGGGTTGTGATCTCGTCGGGCTTACCAGCAGAAGGTTGATTCATCACGTCGGGGTCACCAATTGTAGGATCCACAGTGTCCTACATGAAAAGAGGAGGCTTCCTACCTGGGCAGGTGTTCGTCCAGGCTAATGGCCTGAGTTTGAAATTTGTATATATCTTGTTTCCGATAAATATTTCACTTGCGCGTTCTAGGAATTGATTTGTGTGCAATTATTATATATTATTCTTGGTGGCGTCATCTGTGGTAATTATGTTTAACTAATTACAACCTACGTTTACTTAGGTTTCTCTGTGTGTGTGGCGCTCTAGAGGTCGCCACAGTACTCCCCTTCTTATAAGGTTTTTGCGTCATTTGCTATTGTCGTCATTGCTCGGCTGTTGTCACTGAATCAGCAATTCACCAGGCGGTCAGTGGGTCGACTCATATTACCTGAGAGATTAGGAACAGGTAGCGTAATTCTGCATTCGTTGCTCCTAGTATCTCGTAACTATTCCTCGTTTTTGACTTCAATATCTTCAATGTATGTACATTGTGTCTGTTCATCACGACATGTATATCTTCACGACGGTTTTACCAGCACATCGGTTTGATCACGTTGGGTTGCATCATCACGTGGGGTTGTGATCACGTCGGGTTTTCATCACGTCGTCGGGGTTTTGATCACGTCGGGTTTACCAGCAGAAGGTTGCATCATCACGTCGGGTTGCATCATCACGTGGGGTTATGATCACGTCGGGGTTTTGATCACGTCGGGGTCACCAATTGTAGGAACCACTGTGTCCTACATGAAAAGAGGAAGCTTCCTACCTGGGCAGGTGGTCGTCCAGGCTAATGGCCTGAGTTGGAAATTTGTATATATCTTGTTTCCGATAAATATTTCACTTGCGCGTTCTAGGAATTGATTTGTGTGCAATTATTATTTTATATTCTTGACGGCGTCATCTGTGGTAATTATGTTTAACTAATTGCAACCTAGGTTTACTTAGGTTTCTCTGTGTGTGTGGCGCTCTAGAGGTCGCCACATATTAAGACACCGGATTAACAGAAACAACATCAACATCAATTATTAATTGATAATAATTAATGAGAGATTTGTACTACAATTAGGGAGTCGACGTTTCGCCTAACGACGACTGTCTTTTGTTCAACAGAATAAGCAAATATTTGTTGCTGCCTCCAATATTTTCTGCTAGAGGCATAGAGTAAGAACAATACGGACACGACCATCATATTAATTATGCTTGAAAAGGTTTTGAACTTTATTAAGAATTGTATTCACATGAATATAAACTTACCTGTTTGAGAACAATCAAGAAACGAATTATAAGGAAGAGAAAAAGAGAAACAAATTATAAGGTTTTGTGTATTGTAAGATCACTACATAGTCTAAAACAAAGTCGCTTTCTCTGTCCATATGTCCCTTTGTATGCTTAAATCTTTGAAACTACGCAACGGATTTTGATGCGGTTTGTTTTAATGGATAGAGTGATTTAAGAGAAAGGTTTATATGTATAATATCATCCATTAAATAGCCAGAAGTGCGAAGCCGGAGCGGGTCGCTAGTATTAAATAATTCGTTGTGAGTCTAGTAGTTGATCGCGTGATACTTTATAGTGGGTTCGGGATTTAATTCAGTGTAGTTGAGTAGTTTGTGGCTTGTCACTCTATAGTATATAGGATTCAGGCTAAAAACCACGGACAGTTGGAAATACAGGTTACCATTTTCGGAAGAATGTTTAGTCAATTGTGATGCTAAACTGTCTAAATATGTTTCCTTTGGGATTATATTTAGATATTCAGTGGAAAGAACCGAAAAACAAGGACAAGAAGATGTTGGGGTTTCGAGTTTGTTTTTGTTCGGGTGCAGCGGCTGGCGGCGTTGGCGTAACCATGGCGACGGAATAACGAGAAGTGCTAACGCCATTGCATCCGTGTTTGTACCTCAGCCGACATAACCTTAGTGGTGAATGGCGTAATAAAGAATTTAAAAAAAAATAAAACAAACGACATACCCGTCATACAGACATAATGCACTGTGAGTTCAATACGGCGTCTGTGTTTTGTCTTCATATGGTTTTGCTGCTGGGGTAGAGATAGTTCTACGAAACTCACGTACTGAACGAAGCTGGGTTTATTTAGTCATAAATAAATAATTCCAGGGCTAGGCTGAGATGTAAAAAAAATGCTATCTGGCTCCTGTTTTTCACAGCAGGTGATAAAGGGACTAAGGGTCAATGGAATCTTTTGGGCGATGGTATTCCATAACTATTGCAACTTGTCACTTATGACAACGAAACCCTAATATTTATGCTAAAAAGTGGCCTTAGTATAAACCTAGGTGATGTTATATTTCCGAGGTTCCATTCACCCCGAAAGGGATTGAAAGACGTGAATGTATGTATGTCTAAGCAGAGTGATGTTATGTCAGTGTCCTGTCTACTTTTCCAAGGCTCTATGGCTCAATCCGAGCTCGAATTTAATTTTCGAGGGGCTTGAAACTTGTGTAAAGCATTATAAATATTGATTTTGTCAAAACGTTGCTTCTAATGATTTATTAAGGTAAAAGATTAATTGTGTTGTTTTGGAGCGTGTTACGTATTTAGTAACGGCGTGAGAATATTATTAAAACAGTCTCAATCTGTTGCCTCTGTATTATTGGGCTTGATTCTGTATCAGTGGGTACAGGGTTCAAACCACGCTTGAGCACCAATGGAAATGAAGTTTATTGAATTTCTATGTACATTTTCGTAATAAAAATACATTTAGGAAATGCATCGAATACTACGGTGAGTTAAAACATCGTGAATAAACCTACCTGTTCCTGAAACAGGTAATAGTCAGTGCTTGTAAATGGCAACATGGCTTACCACCTGTCACATTGAGTACTGACTATCTGGTCAACTCATGAGTTCGAGGTGGCCATAGAATTACTACCTTCGCAATTGCGGAATGGAAACCTGAACCTCTGACTATCCCAGATGGGTGAATGGTCGTAAACTCGTGTGTCTTGTGTGTGTGTGTTGTCTTTATCTTAAAGACGAAATATTATATTTAAATTTCATAGCACGATTATTGAAGATGTAATGCAATTAAGAAGCAAGATTTGAACCCTGTACCCACTGACACAGACTCAATCCGCAAACAACTGAGCTACGTCGAATTTTATATTAGAACAAATAAGTATATATGTATATGTAGATTAATTTTATTCTACGACAGTCGTCCTACCTCTTTAATATGCAACCTCCTTGCTCGGATGTCGCTTGGCGGCCATTTGTATTCTTCTATTGTTTATTCCATTAGCAGTTCCCTTGAGGTCTGTATTATAATGTAATAAACATACATACATACACATCACGCCTGATTCCCTGTAGAGGGGTGATCGCGGATCCCTATTTGTCCCACTGACAGACCACTTTCGCTTCATTGACATTCATACATCTTCATACACTCTCGGCGGTTATAGGTACTCCTTTTTTTTCACTTTTTTTCAATATAGTGTAATCTGATTGTTATATGTCTTTTTTAATTTTTATTTATTGTAATATAATAGGACGTAATTTCTAACTACGCACATATGCATTCACGTCTGTTAATCCCTTTCGGGGTGGACAGAACCTTGGACATATAATTTCTGTTAGATTTCTTTTTAGCATGATTAGGGTTATAATTTAGGGGTAGTCGAAGGTTCGCTTATCCATCTCTGCTGTTGCTAAGTTAGAGATTTAATGTCCATGTAGGATTCACGGTGTGCTACATTAAAAGAGGAAGCTTCCTACCTGGGCAGGTGTTCGTACAGGCTATTTGCCAAAGTTGGCTTTTTATGTATCTTGTTTTCCATTTAATATTTCAATTGCGCGTTCTAGGATATTGATTTTGCAATTATTGTATTATTTCTTGCTGGCGTCATCTGTGATAATTATGTTTAAATAATTTCAACTTAGGTTTCTCTTTGTTTGTGGCGCTCCAGATGTCGCCACATCCTCCCCAATTACCCCAATATGTTTCTAATTAACTTTAATCTAAAAATAATTATACAATTTCATTCATGTATCTCTGTCTCCATTTTATATCTCCAATTTTCTAGCATAAATATTGGGGTTGTTATGTCATATTATGGAGCATTAGTGACAGGGTCCTAGCCTATCACCCAGTTGATCCCATTGACCCCTAGTCTCTTAGTCGCCTCCTATGACATGCCAGGAAGAATGGTAGCTAGTAATTCCTTTTACGTCCCAGCTAAAATGGGAATATGATATTGTTAGTTATTATTATTTACTATACCGTAATTTTATTTTTAGTATGTTTATTACGCGTTTAAAACGGGTTACAATCGTCTAAAGAATAAATTATATAATAAACATATTATGTTCTAGTCTTCCAAAGCATACACACACAAAAATTTTACTTAAAGGTAAACAAACTACTTTATAGTAAGTAAAAAACAAATAATCAACTATAAATAAAAGCAAGTCTGCATATGGGTATTTCCATCACGTAAGTACGAAATTTTATGAAGCCTGTATAGATAAAAGAACAAAACTAAAACAAACAAACGCATTCAAGACCATGAACCCTTGCGGGGTAGTCAGAGGTTCAGGTGTCCATCTCCGCAATTGCGAAGGTAGTAGCTCTATGGCCAGCTCAAACCCACGTGTTCACCAGATAGTCAGTACTCAGTGTGACAGTTGGTAAGCCATGTCGCCATTTACAAGCACTAACTATTACCTGTTCGGGAAAAAATAAGTTTCCTCGCGATGTTTTCCCTAACCGTATTATTCAACGCATTTTGAAAATGTATTTTTATTACTAAAATGTACATAAAAATTCATTGAACTTCATGTCCAGTACATGCTCAAACGGAATTTGAATCCTGTACACACTGATACAGAGTCAAGCCCCAAACAACTGAGCTACGTCGCATTATTGAGCTACATAGGTAAAAGAACTCAGTACATTTGAGTACATATATAGCAAAAGCTCGTTAAGAATCGTGTAAACTTTAAACTATAAATCTTTCTGCCACAAACCATCTTCGCAGCTGTTAATGAGACTATCTATCTCACACTCGTGTCTGCACTAGAACTCTAATTACATTTGTGGGTAGACAGATATGCCTTATACATACATTGTGTGTGAGAAAATGCCTTTTTTGAACTTGAATGAAAAGGAATTTCGTTTCATTCCTTATACACACATATACAGTATATACGTATACCTTGTACATATTATTCATACATAATAATATATACATTCACGTCGTTTAATCTCTCTCAATAGAACCTAACCAATAGAACTTCTAGGTCTCATTTTAGCATGAATATTGGGGTTTTCATGTCATATATTCATGGGCTAGCTGGGACGTAAAAAGAATGCTAACTAGCTGCCGTTCTTCCAGGCGTGTCGTTGGAGGCTGAATACGGACTAGGGGTAAATTGAATATATTGGGCGATAGGCTAGCAACCTGTCACCAATGTTCAGTTCTATCGCAACCCCCATATTCATACTAAACAACAACCCCAAAAAGGAATAAGGGACGTGAATGTATACGTATATTGACAAGTTAGGTAGAAACTAACGATAGCCACCAACGATCCTGACAAAACTATCTTGTTTCACTCACACCTATGCATCTTCTCATGCATGCTGTCCTGTTCTTAACGTTTCTATTTAAACACCAATTTTAACGTTCTCACACATACTTACTATTCTTCACATTGCGTTAATATTGTATGTATGCTTTTTTAAAACTGTCTGTTTTTTTAAACTTCATTTAAGGTAAGGTTTCAGTAACTGAATGTTTTTGTGGCATAAGTAAATAATGGCAGAAAAAATCAACAGAATTCATAGTATAAAAAAGACTGCAGAAGATTTACAAAATAAAATCCTCTTAATGTAGAAAGAACAATAAAAGTTTAATGCACTAGGCGAGGCTAGACTTCGGCTAGTCTGGGGCAAAAACAAGTTGAAACCTAAATGTTTTGGGGAGAAAAATAAATATAAAATGGCGATACTAGAAAAAACATCGTTCACTCGATTCCAGTAATCTTTTACTAAGAGATTTAGTCGTGTGTTTGTTTGTTGATCATTGAACAAATCTTGGCATATAATACTGTGTAATACATGATAAATTGAAGGTTGTATGCTGTATTTGAATAAAAATGAGACTACGGGTCTTTCAGGTGATGAAATAGTATATATAGGTTGTCACTGTAACCCATTATATCTTTAACATAGTCCTTTCATCATTATTTAATAATGAGTTTTAAAAATGCTAACTTTTTTTTTTTCAAAAGTATCTTTTTTTTGTGTCTTTTTTGTAAATTACTCCAAAAAGTCTCTTTTACAACCCCCTTCTATTCGATATAAGTATTCTTAACAGGCATCATAAGTATCTATTGTTTCTGTTTCAGTCAGTATTTGTAAATGGCTTACCTATCACATTGAGTACTGACTATCCGGTCAATACGTGAGTTTGAGATGGCCATAGAATTCCTTACTTCCACAACGCGAGACACAAAACCAGAAACATTTATGGTTTTCATTTTCATGCTATTTTCTTAAGAAGTCCTAAACAAAACCACATAACATTATTCACAAATTATTAGCAAGCAAACCCAGATCCTAAGCTTAGTGTACCCAAAGGCTGCAGAAGCGTATAAACAAAGCCATAAATCTCCTAATGTCTTCTTTCTAAATAGAAATAATGGGATAAGTGGAAATATCTTTGCAGAAGATTTACATGGGTTACTCATAGTACTTCAAACATACATATATTATGGCCCTATGTCCCTAAGGGGATAAGCAGAGACTATCGATCGCCACGGAACGGTCCTGACAAATCTTTCTTGATTCATTCACACCCATTAACCTTCTCATACATGCTCTTCTGTTCTTCACACTACGTATATAGTACTTCAGTAGTGTTCTTATTGACATTATCCTGTGGTGATGAATAAGTATATATAAGATTAAGACCAAGTATATACTGGTATTGTGATTACATTTATAAACATGTCGCATATCTATGTCTGCAATTGCTTAGTAGTTAACTAGCTGACATTCTTCCCGGTATGTAATGTAATTAGGGGTAAATGGAAGCTGTTGGTTGTTGGGTTAGTAACCTGACATCAATGTTTCATATAACAACACAAACCCAATATTCACGTTAAAAAAGCCCGTGAAGATATTATTGTCTGCAAAGTTCTGTCCATCCCGAAAGGAGTTAGCGGACGTGCATGTATATAATTATTTTCATTTATGCTTATAATGATAAATCATTTTAACCAGATAGTCGGCAACTATCCCTAACATATGGTGTTCCATGTAAATTCAGACGCAGGCTACTGCATATCCCAAAGAAAATGATGGTAACCTCACAGTAGAACAGATGGGTTTCATATATTTAAAGACATATGTGTGAAATGATTACCTTTTTTATTATTTCAGTGTGTATTAAAAACTCACGCCATTGCAGTGAAAACAGAAAATGTGGTTTGTGCCAGTGACGTCACACATAATGGCTATTATGAATTAAAAGTAAAAAGACAGAGTAACACTCATTTCTATACATATACATAATGTCCTCTAATCCCTTTCGGGGTGAACAGAACCCAGAGACGATAATATCTCCTAGGCCACTTTTTAGCATGAATATTGGGGTTGTAATTTAATTTAGTACATTGTTGACAGATTGCTAGCACATCCTCCAATAGCTTTCATTGACATCTTGTCCCTTAGTCGCCTCGAACGACATATTGGGAAGAACGGTAGCTAGTTTGCATTCTTTTACGACCCAGACTAGCACGGGGTAGGAAGAGAGTAATAATAAGAGTTTTGTACGAAATAAAATTATGAGTTGTACAAATGTAACTACCTTCTCAGAGATAAGAGTCCTGAAGTATATAGGTATTTATAAGAAAGCAGCAAAAGCATTGATTACCAGAAAACAATAGAGGAATGAAAGCAATAACACAGCGACCGGGATTAAAGAAAAAAGAGCATAACTTCGGAAGCTCATAAATCAAACTTTTGTTGTGACTGGCTATTCGTTACTCGAATTGTCCTACTTTTTCATTTACTGGAACTAGGAAATTAGTCTAGAATTTTGTATTAAGCTTCGACGACCTCCGTGGCGTGATTGGTTAACCATTTGAACGTTGATCGTGAGCGGGATCGATGCTCGATTGAGACAAAGTGAATAATAATGCTTTTCTTCTGCTTTTCAGTCTGGTAATTGATTGTCTGGATACAAAAATATTATGACACTAATTAGCCTTATAATACATACATACACATAACGCCCGATGCTCTGTAGAGGGGTAGGCAGAGATCACGGATTTCCATTTCTGTCGATCCTGACAAACCACTTTCGCTTCGGTGAATCTTATACACCTCCTCATACACACTCAGCGATTACAGGTACTTCTATCGTCACCCTTTTACAATATGGCGTCTATCTGACTGTCATATGTCTTATTAGGTCCCTACGTAACCACCCTTTCATTTCAGTCACATATATTACTTTTGCGAATCTGCTATCATTCATCCGCATAACATGTCCAAACCATCGAAGCATGCCTTTTTACTATATTTTTTAATTTATAATACATACCTTACTATGTATACAATCACATTCCTTAATTCCTTTTGGAGTAGAGAAATCCTTGGAGACACAACCTAGGGTCACGTTTTGAATTAATATTGAGATTGTGATGCCATATGGAATATCCGTTACAGGTTGCTAGCCCATCGCCCTATAGATTTCATTTCCCATTAGTTTACATTTAGTCAATTAGTCACCTCCTACAAGATTCCGGGAAGAAAGACAACTAGTTGATTTTTTTTTAATTTATTTATTAAGCCATTCACCACTACCGTTATGTCGGCTGAAGTACAAACACTGATGCCATGATATTTGCACTTGTTATTCCATCGCCATGGTTACACCAACTCTGCTAGCCGCTACAACCGAAGAAAAACGCAATCGAAGCTCCAATTCTTCTCTTACTTGTTCTTCGGTTCGTTCCAGTTGAGTTATAATCCCAAAGCAAACATATTTAGCCAATGTGGCATCACAACTGACTAAATATTTAGCCAAAAATAATTATTTGCATTTTCAAATTTCACTGAGCTACTTACTGACTTTGTTGACGAAACATAGACGACTGGTTGAAATTCTTTTTACGAACTTAACATTACACACAAAGTTTCACAACAAAAAATCAGTGAAATATAGCTAGAAGTTATTATGTCTATTTACCCCAAAAGGGTTAGAAAGGCGTGAATGTACGTGCATAGCATCTTAACTACATTAAGGTGAGGATGTCTTGATATTAATTTTCTATGTCACCGGCTACGCTAATTGCTTTTGATCTACTTACCCCGGGTTTACACTGCACTGGGTTTAAGATTACATGTATACTCATCGCGGCTTAAATTCTTGAAGGTGTAGATAGAAACTCGACGTATCTCAGTTGTTAGGGCTTGACTCTGTATCAGTGGGTGCAAGGTTCAAATACTGTTTGAGCATGTACCAATGGAAATTAAGTTTAATGAATTGCTATGTACATTTTCGTAGTAAAAATAAATTTACGAAATGCATCGAATATTACGGTGAGGGAAATAATACTTAATACTCGTAAATAGCAACTGTCACATTGAGTACTGCCTATCTGGTCAACACGTAGGTTCAAGGTGGCCATAGAATTACTACCTTCGTAACAGCAGAGATGGAAACCTGAACCTCTGACTACCCCGCAAGGGCTTTTGTTTTCTATAGGAAGAACTATGTTATGAGCCTTGCATATTTATACCTACATGAAGTAATTAATATAATAAGTAATAAATAAATAAAGATTAAAATAATGTAATAATTATAAAATAAAATCTTAAAGCTAAATATATTAAAAAATAAAATATATCTGCCAAATCACTGGCAGTGGTAGGAAGTGTCCCAAGAAGGCTGGTGGCATTTCCCCGTTGCACAGCTGTGCTGATGCACTTGGCAAAATACGCAGTTTGCATTGATTCGTAAAACATTGAAATTTGATACTTGCTCATCCACTACCAATATCACGCTATTACCGAAATGATTAATCACCGACCAGACTGGAAAGCAGAAGAAACGCGCAATTCTTAACTCTACCTTCACCGGGAATCGAATCCGTGACCTTACGATTAGCGGCAGCTAACCGATCGCACTATGGAGATCGTCATTGATCGTATTGAAATGATATTAAACTACGATTGTGCTAAAACGCATTTGTAAAGGGTCATACATACATACATACATACGCTTCACGACTTGTGTATACACACTCCCTTTTTATTATGGCGGGGTAGTCAGAGGCTTGAATTTCGAAGGCATGTTTGGTATGGGTCATTCGAAGCCCGCATATCACTAGATAGACAGCACCCAACGTGATAGGTAGTGAACCGTATCGCCGTATATAGGCACTGACTATTACCTATCCTGAGGGATAGGCAGGTTTCCTCACGATGTTTTCCCTCATCGTTAGCGACTGTAAATTATGTACGTAAATGACAAACACATATTTAAATTTCATTCATTGGGATGCCAGAGTCGGGATTCGAACCTAGGACCTTTCTCATACGAAGTCCAAGGTATTACCCACTTTAAAGGATCACAGGCTGTAAGAAGTAACGTTGAGTGATAGGGTAATAGTGTAATGAGGATTATGATGAATGATAGTGGACGGATGAAAGGCTATTGAAAAACTTTAATCCATTAAGGACAAGTCAAGTGAGTAGGTCTAATGTATTACTTTTTATAGAATTTAATACATATTGAATAAGGGTGACGTTAGAAGTACCTATAACCACTGAGTTTGTATGAACAGATGTTTCAATGTCAAAGAAGCGACAGTGGTTTGTAATGATTGAGACAAATGGGGTACCGTGATCTCTGCCTGCCCTCTCTAGAGAAATGGACGTGATGTGTATATATTATGTAGAATTTATCATGCAAAGGCCTAGTAACCTTTCATTGCATTAAAAACATTCACCATAACAAGTAACTATCAATTTGAATGAACGTAACTTATATTGTTCTGAATATTAGTAGAAGTTGCTACGAATTATTCAATTGAATAACTCGTAGCTGTCTCACGCTGGCTTGTTCGTAGTACACGTTAACGTGGGCTACGGATCGTAGATGCTCTTATACTACGAGAACACAGGTGTGTGTATTATGACAGTCCTTACTATTAAGGCTGTAGAACTGAGTGTGTATGAGGAGGTGTATGGATGTAAAGAAGCGAAAGTGCTTTGTCAGGATCGGAAATAATATAGTTTAGGTATGTATGTACTTATCTTTTGTTTGACAAAACAAACGCGTTCACGTTCATCACCCTTGCGGGTTAGTCTGAGTTTCAAGTTTCCATCTCCGTAATCGCAGACGCAGTAATTCTATGGCCACCTTGAATTCACATGTTAACCATATAGTCAGTACGCATTGTGACAGGTGGTAACCGCCATTTACAAGCACTTACCATTACTTGTTCGGGAAACGGATAGGTTTCCTCCCGACGTTTTTCCTCACCGTAGTATTCGGTACATTTAGTTTTTTTAATTCTTTACTAAGCCATTCAACACTAAGGTTATGTCGGCTGAAATACAAACACTGATGCCACGGCGTTTGCACTTCTTGTTATTCCATCGCCATAGTTACATCAACGCCGCCAGCCGCTACAACCGAAGAAAAACGAAGTCGAAGCTCCAATTCTTCTCTTCCTTGTTCTTCGGTTCGTTCCAGTTGAGGATCCAAATATAATCCCAAAGCAAACATATTCAGCCAATTTGGCATCACAACTGACTAAAATTCAGCCGAAAAAGATTATTTGTATTTTCAACTTTCACTGAGCTGCTGACTTTGTTGACGCACCATAGACCACTGCTTTTTAGGTTATTCCAAATAAAAACACAATAGTAAGGCCCTTACTAAACACAATCAATTCCTAGAGCCAGCTGTGTCCTATAGCTTCAACTAACGCTCATGGCAAATGCGTCTATATGCTCACTAACTTACAAAAACATACATTCACGTCCTTCAATCCCTTTCGGGGCGGACAGAACCTTGGAGATATAATATCTCCTAGGTCACTTTTTAGCCTAATGACGGTTGTGATTGTATGTACGTGGCTTACCACCTGTCACATTGAGTACTGACTATCTGGTCAGCACGTGGGTTCGAGGTGGCCATAGAATTACTAGCTTCACAATAGGAGATGGACATCTGAACCTCTGACTATCCGCAAGAGTTAATGGTCGTGAACGCGTATGTAGTTTTTTGATTTCATGTAAAATAGGTTGTTAACCCATCACCTAATATATAGGAATGTCAGTTATAGGTTTCAAAGTATACTTAATCTCTTTAAGGATACGTTAATTACTTTTAAGATTAATATAAAGTGAATTCTAGTCATTGTGTGTACCTCACAGACAAAGGTACACAGATAATTATTATTATAGTAATAATAAAACAAAAGTAACTCATATATTCAGTACTGATGTGAATTGACTGACAACCTCCAAGAACTGACGTGTTCAGAGATCTGTCAGTCATACGTCGGTTAGAGATCCCGCCACATAAGGTGGCAGTTGGAGGCGTCGCCACAGTCGCGTAATTCAGTGTTACCAGTAAACACGCCAAAACTAGCACTCACTGTGCCATACGGCTCGATACATTATAGGTTTCATTTGTAACGGTCTTTGGTTGCAGAGCTATAAACTCAAATAAAACAAATTAATATATCAAAGTCAAAATATGTTTATTAAACTATTTCAAACATGATTAATAATTAACGGGACTTATCCTTCTTATTATATATTACATATATAATGTGTTCCTTCACTCTGTCCGCAATAGACCGTTTAGTGTGTTCGACGTAGGATTTCCCACAGCTGCAATCAATCTTATACACACCCTTATATCTTATATCATGAGTATAAATCGCGAATCTCTTAAAACTATTATTTCAAACATGGCACTGAGCATTGTCTTTACATATTTTTTACCGAGGTTAGATCAGCGGAGACCCTAGCTTGGAGTAGAACTAACAAGAAACTCCGGAAATCAATTTATTATAATCACCCTTAACAAACATAAAAATTACAAAGAGTGGGCAAAAAACACAACGCTGGTAATACTAAATTTACCTTTCATACAAAATAACACGCAATGGCGGTAACGTCAAATTTAGTTCCAAGTTTGGCTACTGCCACCTTACGTGGCGGGATCTCTAAGATCGAGAATATTAGAGATCGCCCCACATAAATTGGCAGTTGGAGGCGTCGCCACAGTCGCGTAATTCAGTGTTACCAGTAAACACGCCAAAACTAGCACTCACTGTGCCATACGGCTCGATACATTATATTTAGGTTTCATTTGTAACGGTCTTTGGTTGCAGAGCTATAAACTCAAATAAAACAAATTAATATATCAAAGTCAAAATATGTTTATTTAAAATAGGCCCTATCACAAGCTCTCTTTGAAAGTTATCTTATGATCTAAGTATAAATTAAAAAAAACTATTTCAAACATGATGAATAATTAACGGGACTTATCCTTCTTATTATATATTACGTATATTATGTGTTCCTTCACTCTGTCCGCAATAGACCGTTTAGTCTGTCCGACGTAGGATTTCCCACAGCTGCAATCAATCTTATACACACCCTTATATCTTATATCATGTGTATAAATCGCGAATCTCTTAAAACTATTATTTCAAACATGGCACTGAGCATTGTCTTTACATATTTTTTACCGAGGTTAGATCAGCGGAGACCCTAGCTTGGAGAAGAACTAACAAGAAACTCCGGAAATCAATTTATTATAATCACCCTTAACAAACATAAAAATTACAAAGAGTGAGCAAAAAACACAACGCTGGTAATACTAGATTTACCTTTCATACAAAATAACACGCAATGGCGGAAACGTCAAATTTAGTTCCAAGTTTGGCTACTGCCAATTTATGTAGGGCGATCTCTAGAAGTACAAATAGGTAGTATTTAGAAGTACCCTATATTCTAGGCTATATTATGTGTACAATTTTAGCAATTAGCGTTACTATCTCAGTAGATCTAATATACATACATCAACATTCACGGCCGTTTATCCCTGTCGGGGTGGACAGAACCCGGAGACAAAAAAAACACTCACTCATTTCATACCATGAATATTGGGATTGCTTTTACGTAATTTTTCAGCATGTTTATTGGGTTTTCGATGTCATAATGGAACATTAGTGACAGGTAGCTAGCCTATATTCCAATATATTCCATTTACCCTAGTTATTTAGTATATTAAACACATTGTTAAAGAAAATATATAAAAAATCGTTTACCTTATAGAGAATTTCATAGTAAGGCTCTTAACTTTAAACGTAAAAGCGTACCCTTACCCTTTTATGGGGATTACGCAAATATACGGGTTAACCCTTATTTAAACGTTTCACCCTTACGTAAGCACCCTTAGAAGAGCCGATTCATTCATTCATTTATTCGTTCATTCATTCAATAATCGCTAAAGATTAACTGCCCACGTAATATAGAATAATGGAGGTAAAGAATGAAATTATCAAGCTATTTATTTATACTAAAAATAGATAATTATTAATGTGTGTTACGAGCTAGATAGGATGTAAAAAATTGCTAATTAACTGCCGTTCTTCTCGGCATGTCGTAGGAGACGAATCAGAAACTAAGGACAGGAATTTGTTAGACAATGGGCTAGCAATCTATCATCATCATTGTTCTATACAGCATCACAACCCCGATATTTATTCTAAAAAGTGACCAAGGAGATATTTCTACCACAACTAGGTTTTGTCCACCCCAAAGGGAATAAAAGACGTTAATGTATACATATATATCTTTATAATATTTCAGGCTGTAACTTATAACAGCTGGTCCCTTAGAAATTCACAAAAAAAATGTTTTTTACTAATTAACGAAACAAAAAAAGGTATTAAATGAAAGCAGTGGTAGAAATCCTTTGTTTTAGGCTGGTTTTATGTGGTAATACGTGCAGAAATAAGATTAGGTTCAGATAAAAAAGCGAAAATGGTAAAAAAGATCTGTTGATTTAGTAAAAGTATCTCGAGGATAAAAATAACAGTGTCGGCGCCTGCGAGCTTAGAAATGCCAAATGGATAAGGCATTTGCTAAAAAATGTGATATTGTTTTATCGCAGCGGATTTCTTTATGTATAAAGAATTTTTGTTTAATTAATATATTCAGATTTCGTTAAACGAATGAAGTCAGTATATGAATAAATAAAAAAATGTTTTATTTAAGGAAAAAATATTAATTTGCAGCATGTTATTTCAAATGAGTCATTCATATACGACGGCTGTTTGTATCATTTTCAAGACCAAGACTATTAACTTCAAGGTCTTAGAAGAGTAATTTATTACTACTATGTCACTTTTTTTTAAATAAAATGCGTGAACGCAGCGGTTTAATAGTAATACTAAGAGCAGTGTTTCTATATCAGTGTCTATTGTGAAACTAATATTTAATTTGAATAAGCCTTATGATTGAAAAGGGTATGCTCTGATTGTTTGGACATGTGACATGTGGGATACGTTATATCCCTTCCAGTTCCTTCTACAGGGAAACGGGCGTGATGATTTTGTATGTACTTTTGATTAAAAACAACCCTTTTGCTTATTTTAATTATATTGTCAATTATAAATTATTGTCATTCATATGAATAATAAATACCTCCATATTTTTTCCTAAAAATACCACATCCTATCTATTCTTGAATCTCCGTTCCAGAGGACATTCCGAATTCAGATTTACATTTTTATTTTGTTGCTTGGAGTGGCAAGGGATTTCGGGTTTTATGCCACAGCAGCTTTGCGCTCACACGGCTCACGCAAGAGGATTTATTGTTTTATACTCTTTCGTGCAGACCTTTTTGGTGTGAAATAATAATTCTAAGCTAGTCTCTGACGTAAGTGGAATGATAAATTGCTGTTTTCTACTTAGGTTAACGTATTTATAGACCTTCACGTCGTTTGATTCCTTTCGGGGTGGACAGAACCTTGGCGACTAAATTAGGTTAATTAAAGCATTCATATTAGGGTTATCATGGCAATTACATGGATGAATAGATTCTATTAAGCCCTAGTACATTAGTCACCTTCTACGATATATTGTGAAGAATAGTATCTAGTTAGCATTCATTTTACTTCCTACAAACACATGTGTGTGAAACCACCTTTATTCAAAATGACACTACCTGGCATTCATTCAGCATTTCCCTCGCCTTTTTCTCAGAGCACCAAGGAGAATATTACCTCCTGAGACTTTTTAATAAAACCTCCTTTTATTTACTGTTTGAAAAAGGTGTCATGAATTCTTTGATACTTTTTTTCCTTTTATGGTTTGGTATTTGAATCTAATGCCTTTATACATACAAGTATATTAAAAGTGTGTATGAGAGTCAATGAAGCGAAAGTGGTCTGTCAGGATCGGGACAAATGGGGATCCGTGATCTCTGCCTACTTTTATACAGGAAATCAGGCGTGATGTGTATGTAAGTATATTAAAAGTAGGATTTGATATTCAGTGTAGCTCAGTCGTTGAGGGTTAACTATGAAACAGTGGGTTCAAGACAAAAAAAAACCAGTTCACGACTACCCGATTACCCTTGCGGGGTAGTCAGAAGTTTAGGTGTCCATCTCCGCAATTGCGAAGGTAGTAATTCTATGGCCACCTCAAACCTACGTGTTTACCATACATTGTAGTTATAAATACTAAAATATGATACATATGTGTTTGAGAAGGTGTATGAGTGTCAATGACGCAAATACTCTTAATCAGAATCGAGACAGATGGACCATGATCTCTGCCTACCTTACAGCCAAACAGGCATAACATGTACGTATCACTACATAGTATAAAACAAAGTCGCTTTCTCTGTCCCTATGTTCCTTTGTATGCTTAAATCTTTGAAACTACGCAACGGATTTTGATGTGTTTTTTTTAATAGATAGAGTGATTCAAGAGGAAGGTTTATATGTATAATAACATCCATTAAATAGTGGAGTAAGCTATATATTTTTAATACCCGTGCGAAGCCGGAGCGGGTCGCTAGTATCTCTATATGTCTTGACTCTAAACCCTAAGACAAACAAACTAACAAGGTCCCTTAAGACGAATGGTGATCCAATTAATCAACAAACGTAAAGCAAATAGCCAAATTCAGGTCCAAACCTTACGACAGTTAAACCTCAGGGGATTGACAATAATGCATTATTAATTAATGGAAACGACACACTGGTTCAAGATAGTCAAGACATGTGCTTTCACGACTATTAACCCTTGCGGGGTAGTCAGAGGGTCAGCTTTCCATTTCCGCTATTGAGATTGTATTAAATTTTTGGCCACCTTGAACCAATGTGTTGACCAGATAGTCAGTAATCATTGTGACAGGTGGAAAGCCATGTCACCATTTACAAGCTCTAACTATTACCTGTTCGGGGAACAGGTAGGTTTCCTTACGATCTTTTTCCTCAACTTGTTCTCAATTTGTTGCATTTCGAAAACGTATTGTTAGTACGAAAATGTACATAGAAATTCATTAAACTTCATTTCCATCGGTCAAGCGGGATTTGAAGCCGGTATCCACTGATACAGAGTCGAGCCCCAACCAACAAAATTTACTATTTATTTCTAAATACAGATTTTTATTACGTAATTAGTAATAAAACAACTTTTTTGATTTCTAAATGATAAAATCATATTGGTAAAACAATGGCCTAAGCTCCATTTGTTACATCTGTTCACGTTGGATTCTTGAAGTTAAGCAACGAGGGGGTTAGAATAAGTAGATGGGTGACCATTTAGATTATGCAGATGCTTTTGATTTCGGTAAGTGCAAATATCAGGAACCTACTTATTCAGCAAATACACAATAGTCAATACTTATATAAGGGCATGGTTTACCACCTGTAACTGTTGGATATTGATAACCAGGTAAAAAGTGAGTTTCGAATGACCAATCTCAATCACAAAAACTTTGTTAATAATAAATACTCAACCTCTGGCTATCCTAAAAAGGTTGTACCCTCACGATGAGCGTATGTAAGTAATATATTGGTGTATATTTTACTAGTCCATCGCTTCACGTCCTTCGCTTTATACAGGGTAGAAAGACAGCTAGTTAACATCCTTTACGTCCCAAACTAGCAAGGGACTAATGAATTACATGCTCGTAAATCAACGACATGCACGGATGAAGGATTAACAGTCATCGCGTGTGATACAGGTCATTACAGAGCTTTCTGTGTTGCCAGCAAAAGCTACCGGTTCGCATAATTCCCTCAAATCCAGATTGTCTCGCAAATAAATGATAAGGTTTATGCGGATACATACGTGCGAACGTGTTGAAATGGTGGATCCGTAGGTGTTCACACTAGGATGGATCTTTTTAATAATTAAAATCCGGTGGCGGTTATCCAGTAAGCGAATTTGGCTGAAATGTCTCTATCCAAACCATAGATATAAATACAAAAAATGATAGATTGTTTATGGGAAGATGGCGACTGTGCGATTTGTCTTGTGTTATTAAAATTAAACGAAATACTACTTAAAAGAGACCTTTAGCAACATACACAGAGACTTTAAGTGGCCACCTGGAATGATCCTGACAAATCTCTCTTGTTTCACTCACATCTCTCATATATTCTTTTTATTCTTCACGCTGCGTACAACCATCTAAAAAAATGTCTCCAACCTATAGTAAAATATCATCAACTTCAACTTGTCATTAATATCGTCAGAATTTAAATTTAATGTAGTTACGAAACTATACAATTTTCAATAACTACTTATAAAAACCCATAACTGACATATGTAGCGTATATTTAACATAATTTGAATCTATTTATTTAATATAAATGACACAAGTCGTGAAGTTATTTGACGATAACCTGTCACCAATGTTCAATATCTTATGACATCACAACCAATTTCATTCATGCTAAAAAGTAACCTATGAGTTATCATATCTCCGAAGTTCTGTTAAAGGACGTGAATGTATACGCATGTATGTATGTTTCTAACGAGAAAGATAGCTTTGCCCCCGTAATTTCGTTGTCCCTAATACACCTTGTGAATGAACCTTGGCAAAGTTGGTAGCTGGGCTTAATTTAATAAAAACCGCACAAGACCCTCGTTACTGGCACGGGTGCCTATTCTGGTAACAGAGACTGCGATGCGATTTATTATGGTCGTAAATACATGTAGATTCCTTCATAAAACAGGTTGATTACATGCATAAATAAATGTTTTAAAAAAATTTTTTCGTGCAACCAAAAATAGATTTATTACAGTTTACAAATACACGTCCTCAAGACTCTGGATCAGTCGTCTATGGATTGTCAACAAAGTCAGCAGCTCAATGAAAGTTGAAAATACTAATATTTATTTTCGGTTGAAAATCAATTGTGATGCGAAACTGGCTAAATATGTTCGCTTTGGGATAAAATTTGGATCTTCAACTGGAAGGAACCGAAGAACAATGAAGAGAAGAGTTGGAGCTTCGACCTCGTTTTTCTTCGGTTGTAGCGGCTGACGGCGTTGGCATAACCATGGCGACGGAATAACAAGAAGTGCAAACGCCTTGGCATCAGTGTTTGTACTTTTGCCAACATGACCTTTGTGGTGAATGGCATATTGAAGAATTTAAAAAAAAGACTCTAAATTGGACTAGGATAGCTATTAATGTCAATGGCAGATACCTGAAATACCTTCGCTTTAATGATGACATTGTCATTATAACTAACCCGCTGCAGGATATGCAAAGAATGCTGCGCAGTCTTAACGCTACCTCACAGTCGGTCGGTCTTCGGATGTACTAGGACAAGACTAAGATCATGTTTAATGTACTTATTGTGCCGTAGCCGATTATGATCAGAACGATGACCTGAGACAGTACGCTGGTAGTGGCTGATTAAGGGCCACGAATGCTGGTGTTTTGTGTCGTTCTTTTAGGAAGGCTTATGCCCAGCAGTGGCCTGCAATAGGCTGATTGATTGATTGTACTCATATAGTAAGTAAGTTAGTAGTGTACTACAGATTGTCAAGCGAACCGTGGCCACGGCCATAGAAAATAAAATTCGAAAAACGATACCTGGTCACTACACATCAATAATTTTTATTGTGGGTTAACATGTTTTGATACTTTGATTAAAATTATTTATTATTTTATTTGTTTGGTTGAAAAAATTGCTTATGAAAAAATCTTTGACTAATTCATTGGGGAAGGACTGTATTAAAATGTCGGTCCGGTGCCAGTTTGATGGATCGTTCGTTACTCACATGCGTGAAAGATTAAGAAAATATTGTTTACGGGAAAAAATCATTTTTTTTTTGGGTTTTTATTTTTTACAAGTTGATTCAAATATTTTTGATTTAATGATGAAAATGAAAAAAATGATGCTTTAGTCGTTTTATAAATAAAGCATCAAGATCAAAGTATCAAAATTATTCAATTTACATACTTGATCAGTTCATAGACAAAATCATAAAAGTCGAGTCAAAAGTGTGGCCGCTGGTATAAATGGCGTGGTCACGATTCTCTTGTCAGACTGTAGTATCATGGAGTAATGAATAAGAGGAGTGGGCCTTACGCAATATTTGTATGGAAACTAGCGTGGCATTACGCGGGGTGAAACGAGGTACGCGGGATGGAGGGGAGATATTACAACCAATTAAAACACGACATTTTGTGAGTCATATCATTTTTAGATTTCGCACCAATTAAAACACGCCATTTGGACTCCGCACCGCGTAACGGGGACCGCTCATTTCGCCGGGTCCTGTTTATATTTGGTTCGTGCTGTAGTACAGTATTTGTATGTATGTAAGCCAGTACAACTGAACCAGAATAATCCCCCAGTATATGTGTCAAGCGGGACTTTGACCAAATTCAATTTAACTGTCGAACGTTCTTTATTACAGAGTCGCAGAAATGTATCGACAAACGGAATACAATTTCTACCTCTCTGAAAGCTGATTGGGAAGGATAGTAGCTGGTAGTCTGGGAGGTAAAAGCAGGCAAGTAGCTGTCTTTCTTGTTCATTGTTGGGTAGTAAATATACTAAGACTATTAGTCAAGTAGGAAAAATGAATATACATACATATATAAACATCACACCTGATTCCCTATAGAGGATCTGTCCCAATCCTGACAAATCACTTTCGCTTCATTGACCCCTCATACACACTCGGTATTTATAGGTACTTCTATACAAATAAAAAAACTTATCTTTATAAACGGAAATTTACTTCCCACGTAAGGTACTAACTAATAAAACATGATTATTAGACAACCGGTCGTGCAAGGTATGTAAATCCTATTTAATACCTATAGGTTACCCGCGTTAAGTAAATAGTGACGTCATGATATATAGAGGGTTAACTGACCAATGAGACATTAGGAATGGAGAAAGTAAGTCACATTGACCAATTGCAGACAACCGTTGTCACGTCTCATTGGTCAAATCGTGGGGATGTGATGACGTCACTATTTTCTTAATGCGAATGTACTATAATAACCTAGGTTTAAAGCCACGCCTTCACTCCACAAAGGTCAGTAGGCACAGATACAGCCTTTGGCTATTAATATGAAACAGCGTCCAGGTACGCAGGTGGTTAAAAGCTTTCCTTAAAAGCCTTTTTATTATTCTGTCTGCGTGGACGGAACGGGAGAAAAATTTCTACTATTCTACCATTCTACCCTAGTAACAGTAACCGTTATATAAAATCATAAAAATAAAGCTTGAGATCAGTCGTCTATGGTTCGTCAACAAAGTCAGCAGCTCAGTGAAAGTTGAAATTACAAATAATTATTTTCGGCTGAATATTTAGTTAATTGTGATACCAAATTGGCTAAATAATAAATATGGAGCTTCGGTTTCATTTTTCTTCGGTTGTAGCGGCTGGCGGCGTTGGTGTAACCATGGCGATGGAATAACAAGAAGTTCAAACGCCGTCGCATCAGTGTTTGTACTTCAGCCGACATAATCTTAGTGGTGAATGGCTTATAAAGAATTAAAAACAAAAAAAGTTTGGGATACAGATGTTAACACGGTGACAGTTAAACACACATCTTACATACATACATATATATACATTCACGTCTTTTAATCCCTTTCAGGTTGGACAAAACCTTAAAGACATGAAAACGTCTTAATGGTTACTTATTAGCATGTACATTGGGGTTGTGATGTTATATAGACCACTTGTGGCAAGTTGCTAGTTCATCGCCCAATAGATTTAATTGACCCCTAGTCACTTAGTCGCCTTTTATGACATGCCGGGAAGAATGACAGGTAGTGAGCATTCTTTTTACGTCAAATAAAATGAAACATACATCGTACAGTCATTTCAAATTATTATCAATGAACGGTGAAACGACTTTCTCAAGGTGGGTATACGTAGTGAAGAACAGAAGAGCATGTATGAGAAGGTTAATGGGTGTGAGTGAAGCAAGGGAGATTTGTCAGCCATTTCAGGTGGCGATCGATAGTCCATCCTTATCCATTTTGAAACATTAAGTGGAAGGGCGGTTTCATAGGGGCTGGCCCAGTAGAACATAATGGACGCCATATTGAAAACTTACAATTTTTGAAGTACTTATGACCACCGAGCGTGAATGCAAATATATATAAGTGTGAATGAAGCGAACGGGGTTTGTCGGGATTGGGACAGATGGGGATCTGTGATCTCTGCCTATCCTTCTACAAGGAAAAGGTGTGATATGTATCTATGTTTATATGTAGAGGTATACATTCACGTCGACTTCTGAGATTTAGTATCTGTTAGGTCACTTTTTAGCATGAATATTGGAGTTCTGATGTCTCACTGAACATTGATGACAGGTTGCTAGCCCTTCTCCCAATTGACTCTACGGGAAATTGGGTGTGATGAGTTTGTACGTAATATGGCTCAGTCTATGACGTGGGCATCGACTAATTTACCATAATCGCGTAATAGACGAACGTAATTTTCATACTCGTTTCTTTTATAATAACAAGAACCTTCAGTCGTCTATATTGCGGTCTATAGCGGCTGGCGGCGTTGGTGTAACCATGGCGATGGAATAACAAGAAGTTCAAACGCCGTGACATCAGTGTTTGTACTTCAGCCGACATAACCTTAGTGGTGAATGGCTTAATAAAGAATAAAAAAAAACAAGAACCATATCTATTCACATTCCATTAAATCCCAGGTAAACACAAGACGTGTGATATAAAACCGCATTTTAAATGCATTGGTACAACTAAAAATACGTTGGCTTATTGCTTTTCAGTCAAAGTCTCGCTGGCTCCAATTAAGGAGCTCACTCGAAATGGTTAGGGATGTGGGAAAAATGTGGATATGACATTCTAACGAAATTTGTTGTAATGCTGTATTAAATTTACCTACAACTTTTTTTTTAAGGTCGTATGTGCACAGTGCTCCGCCATCTCGATCGGTCTTGGGCTTCGCACTTCGCTTCGCTTCACTCCACGTCTTTCCAATGGCCGCCGCTTCTGCGATGATCGACCGCCGCCAGGATTGCTTCCAGTCTAGAGCTTGCCTCGGAATGTGGTCGCGGTTCCTTCGGAGCGTGTGACCGATCCAGTTCCACTTGCAGCGTTGAATCTGCTGGTCGATCGGTGTCTCAGCGCAGCGTTCCCACAGATCTACGTTAGAGATTTTATCGAGCCAGTATATACCGAGAATACGGCGAAGACAGCGGTTGACGAAGCCCTGAAGCTGTCGCGAGATAGTTTTAGTGACCTTCCATGTTTCACATCTGTACAGCAATACGGTTTTCACATTGGACCGGAATATCTTGAGCTTAACTCTCCTAGTCAATTTCCGCGATTGCCATACTGGACGGAGCTGTGCAAAGGTCGATTTGCCTTTGGCGATCCTCGAAGCGAAGTCCTCTTCGGCTTGTCCACGCATATACACGACATATTTAAGAAATATGTATGAGAGTCAATAAAGCAAAGTTTGTTTGTCAGGATCGGGCTGGATGGGGATCAGTGATCTCTGCCTCCCCTTTTACAGGGAAAAAGTGTAACGTGTAACTGTAAGTGTCAGTGTAACGTATATAAAATCACGTTCACGTTCAATCTTTTTCGGGTTGGCCCTCGGAGATTTAGTATCTCCTAGGTCACTTTTTAGTATGAATATTGGGGTTGTGATGTCTCAAGGAATATTAGTTACAGATTGCTAACCCACCGCCCAATTGATTCTATTTTTCTCTGGTCCTTTAGTCACCTCCTACAATATACCTATGCCGAGAAGAACGTCAACTAGTAAGCATTCTTTTTACGTCCTTTGCTAACTCGGGATAAGTTATTAAAACAATATTTATATTATTCAAATATAAATATTGTTGTGTGTATGTATGTAAATACGTATATCTCCGAGGTTCTATCCACCCAGAAAAGGCTTAAAAGACGTGAATGTATATGGATTTAACTAAATAAGTATTTTCTTATGATCAAATGATTGCAAGACTCATTTTATTTACTATATGAGACCGGGTCGTCACGATAAATTAATAAAGATATAAATACCTTTATTTAGCCCGACGTTTCGACCCAGTTGCATAAGCCGTGGTCAGGCATACTATTACAAGAATTTTAAACCACATCCAAGCTCCACTCTTATTTCATCATAGTCCGCTGTAGAGTTCACTAACGATGAATCGGTTGCGGTGGATGCGGCATCGAATAGTGTGCTCATTATCGTGAAAGACCCCATTCAATGGCCGCGGTATAGATGGACTATTATATGGAGACCATTCGTCATTTTGGGGTACCCTAACATACATACATCGTTTTACTGAAGACGGGATTTATCGCGTATATTTTGGTAACAAAGTAGCAAAGAATCAAAACGTTGACCCGTGACCAAAGCCATTGCAACATGGCCGAAACGTCGGATAACAAAGGTAATACTTTTATAGTTTTAAGAGATTCGCTATTTATACTCATGATTAATAACTAACAGGACTTATCGCGTAGGTTTTTATATAATAAAGTTACCTTCGGGTATAAATATAAGTGAACGTCGGGTTAATAAAGGTAACTTTATTATATAAAAACTTACGTTGTTTGTAAATTATACGCGATAAGTCCCGTTTTTCTTGTAAAGTTAATAAAAATTACGAGTCTCTCAAAAATATTTCACATACATTGGTATATAGACAGTTTATGAGAAGGTGATAGTCAATAAAGCGAAAATTGCTACTCATGATCGAGGGATATGGAGTTGTGATCTCTGCCTAACATATTCAAGAGAAACGGGTGTATTCTTTACTCGCGTGTTGTATAATATTTATAAGTACTCGTAATATTAAGCCCATTGTTTAACAGATTATTTCACATTACAATTTATCACAGTTAGGATGAAGTTTCCATTGACCTGTCCATACCAAAAGAGATGTAAGAACATGATTATAAACCAACCTACGTATAGATACTCATACTATACCCCGTTAATTAAATCTTAACCCATTTCGATTCTATATTCCAACTGATGTTTATGCATGAAGGTCGGGCCAGGTAGAAACCTGCATGGTAAATATTCAGCGCCATCTAACCTTCCAATTAAGTACTAATCGCTCCCCCGAAACCAATCTAAGTTTTACCCTTACAAACAGGGCTTTCTTAAGTTAAAATCGACTTCGCAGTACTTGGTTAGTCTATTTGTACCTTGTTAAGTGTAATTGGAAGGGGTATGGGTTATTTTAGATCGTTTTCTTTGGGTTTGTAATGGATAATCAGCTGATTTTTCTTGGCATGTCGTACGTATGGTGCGTAAAGTTTATATGAGAAGTTGTGTGTTATCGAATAAAACTTTTACTGTCCAAAAGATGTCAAAACACAAACATGTGAAGTGACTTTTTTATCTCGTTATGTTGTTTTCTCTCGATGTTTTTATCATCGCATAAGATGATGTATTTTGTAAATTAAGATTTACATAGAACCTTTGGATAAACAGTAAACGATAAGTTAAACCTGTATTTCTTATAACATATTCCATTTGTCCCGATCCTGACAGACCACTTTCGCTTCATTGACACTCAAACATCTTCTCATACACACTCGGCTGTTATAGGTACTCCTAACGTCACCATTTTTCAATATAGCGTCTATCTGCTGTTATATGTCTTAATGGGCCGGCCTCTACGTAATCGCTCTTCCACTTCACTCATATATGTATATTTCTTTGGTCAATCTGCTATCATTCATCCGCATAACATGTCCAAACCATCAAAGCATGCCCTTTTCAATCTTAGTCACTACGTACTCTTTGAAACCACAACTTTCACTAACTAGTACCACAGTATATATTATATTGAATTGTGTCATTCAATGTCACTCATACATAACACAGAACAATGACGGCGTTGCAACGGAAATTATATTCATATGTAAAAATATATTCAGTGTCTTTAATTTGAAGATTCGTAAATGATATTATAACATTAGTATACATAATTACAACCCGGAACATTCTTCTAAAGGGTGTACGAAGCGTGAAGAATAGAAAAGCATGTATGAGAAGGTTAATGGTGTAAGTGAAGTACACACATTACATGTACGTAATATATGTACGTCATTCCACCTACGTCATACGTTACCGAATACAAACAGGGTGTTAATGTTACGTCGTATTTCCACCTGGATGAGGTTACCGGTTGCCGGTAACGAGGGTCTTGTGCGGTTTTTATTAAATTAAGCTCCCACCTCTGAGAGGGGCGCCGGTCACACGGGTGGATTTTATTTAACATAATATTGAAATGAAATAAATGAATGAATGAAATGAAATAAAAACTCTTCACGACTTGTGTATTGACACTCCCTTTTTATTGTGGCGGGGTAGTCCAAAGGTAGCCCATCTTTGAAATTTCGAAGGCATGCTATGTATGGGTCATACGAAGCTTGCGTTTCACTTGATAGATAACACCTAACGAGATAGGTAGTGAACTGTATCGCCATATACAGGCACTGGCCATATACCCGAGGGATAGGTAGATTTCCTTACCGTTAGAGACTTTAAATTATGTACGTAAATTTGAAAACCATTTTAAATTTTATTCATTGGTACATGCCAGAGCCGGAATACCCACTGGGCTACAGCCGCATTTTATATATTATACTTATATATAATTCCATGTAAATTACCCACTGAATATATCGTAGTGGTTAGATTATTTTATTTATTTATATACTTACACATCAACCCTGATTCCCTGTAGAGGGGTTGGCAGAGCTCACGGATTATTTATTTATATATATGTACAAACATTTACTATGTATAAATTATTCCTGTAAACTTATAGTAAAAATATTTGAATTATAAAAAAAGATTTATAGCCATAGAATTACTACCTTTGCAATTGCGGAGATGGACACCTGAACCTCTGACTACCCCGCAAGGGTAAAAGGTCGTAACCACGTTTGTCTAATGCAAAAAGATTTCCTCTCTCTCTCTCTCTATGTAAATATTATATAGCATATATTTTTTAAATAAACTAAATATTTGCTACCCGACTAAGAAATTTTGTTTTTAGGTAACAAAGAAAAAAGACAAAAGAAAAACAAAGAAGATTTTTTCATTATGTTTTTCACTTGCCCCCGTGTATCCCTGTTAAGGCCGAATTCCACCTCACCTCGTATTTGTAGGTGACAATCAGAATTTACGAACCTGGCCTAGTTGCCGACATGTTTAGGGAGTAACAAATACTGGGCCCTTAATTGAGTACCTTCTTTTAAGGTCAAATGTTGGTAACGAAAATTCACGTACTTTAATCCGATAGTTAGGCGATAGGCTAGCAACCTGTCATTAATGTTAATAATAATTGGACATTATTACACCAAACTAGCCCCTTATATGGATACGGATATGGATACCTGAACCTCTGACTACCTCGCCTGGGTTAATGGTCGTAAACGCATTGGTTTTTTTGTCTTTTTTGAGATATTATTCTCCACCCCAAAAGGGATTAAATGACGTGAATGTATATGTATGTAGGTAATCCATGCATGCTAATTACAGTATCATCAATCAAGAATAATTGATATAATCGAGATTCCAAACAGCTTTGATGCTTCGGCATTGTAATTATCCTGCAATGATATTATCAGTTCTATATAAAAACATAAACATACATACATAACACACGCTTCACGACTTGTGTATACACACTCCCTTTTTTATTATGGTGGGGTAGTCAGAGGCTTGAATGCCCATCTCCGAAATTTCGAAGGCATATTAGGTATGGGTCATTCGAAGCCCGCGTAGCAATAGATAGACAACACCCAACGTGATAGGTAGTGAACCGTATCGCCGTGTATAGGCACTGACTATTACCTATCCTCAGGGATAGGCAGGTTTCCTCACGATGTTTTTCCTCACCGTTAGCGACTGTAAATTATGTACGTAAATGAAAACCACATATTTAAATTTCATTCATTGGTACGTGCCAGACTCGGGATTCAAACCTAGGACCTTTCTCATACGAAGTCCGAGGTCTTACCCACTGGGCTACAGCTGCTATTATATCTATTATTATTATTAGTTCTATATAATATAGTATGATTATTAATTTCTAAGCGATTACTCCTAGACTAACATAGTTGACAAAAGGTTACGGTTTGGAAGAATATGTAGTGACTAAGATTGAAAAGGGCATGCTTCGATGGTTTGGACATGTTATGCGGACGAATGACAGTAGAGACAAAAGAATATTTGTATGTGATGTGGACGCCCTTCCAGTTAGACGCCGGCCCAATAATACACATGACAGTCAGATAGACGCCATATTAAAAAAGGGCGACGTTAAAAGTACCTATAACCGCCGAGTGTATTAGAGATGTCAATGAAGCTAAAGTGGTTTGTCAGGACCGGGATTTGAGATCTCTGCCTACCCCTCTATACCTATCAAACAAACACGTTATATATGTATCCTTTAAGTAGGTATTAGACTACTGGGGCGAAAATACAACGACGAAAGGTCGCTGGTGGTACTAATTGCCAGAGGGCGAATGGGAAACACTCACCTTTCACGGAGATTGGGTCGGGAATAGATATACCAGGATTTCTTCTGATGCTGTTAGGTTTTCACATCACTTGCACACGATTTTGTAGCGATAGTTCACGAGCTCGATAGCTGGATTAATTTATTAAATTTTTATTGCGAATGCGCTGCTTCCATGCAGCGCCGATACGATACGATACTATTAATTGTCGCGACGAATAAAAAAAGGAAGGAAGGGCGAGGTAATGAAAGTGTTGCCAGGAATTAAAAGGTTTGCGTAGCCATTCACCCCGGCCGAGAGATCTCAGGTCTCAATGACAACTGAGAGAACGATACAAATGTATAAGAAATTAGGGGACATAACAACGAATTAATAACACGATAGGTGAAGTATGGAAAAACAAAAGTCCATCAATTGGAACAAAGGGAACCAAGGTACTTAGACCTTGTACAAGTTGCAATAGTTAGGCTAGACCGAATGTCCCGAGAAACCACAATAGGTAGGGTCCTAGCTATTGACAGGAAAGTGTGAGCATCGATGCTCACCAACGGCTTCGCAGATGGTCCATAATATAAGTACATAGGAATACATAAAAATAGACAAATAAATTGTTATAATAAAGTGCACAAAGTGCCGACAATATATAAGAATAAATATTAAATACAACTACAATAGGTATACATATATTATAACAATATAAGCAGTAGCCTAATTCATTGACTAGGCAGTGGACTAACTTTTACTACAGATCGCCTGTACACGCCCCGCTGGGTCCTCACCTCTATCACACGTACCACTCCGTCCGAGCCGGGGAAAACCCTGGTGACAATACCGAGAGGCCAATACATAGGCATAGAAAAGTCATCGTGTACCAATACGATTGTACCGACTTTAATCGATTCCTTGTCCCGCAGCCATTTAGTACGCACCTGTAAATTGTGCAAATACTCGAGGCGCCAACGCTCCCAATAAGAACTGACCATTTGATCTAATAACGATTTACGATAGCGCAACGACTTATCCGAAATAGGTACCACAGGCAAGCTAAGCAGCGGTGACGACTGTATGAAATGCGCCGGAGTAAGCGGCTCGATCACCGGCTCCTCATGCAGCACACACAAAGGTCTCGAGTTTAATATGCTTTCGATCATATTTAGCAATGTAAGAAGCTCTTCGTGAGTTAACAACTGCTTACCTATAACGCGATACAAATGAGTTTTCAAACTTTTAATATGCGTTTCCCAAATCCCACCCATGTGAGGGGAGCGCGGTGGAATAAAGCTCCACTTAATCCTATGAACATTAAGTTCCGAAATCAGCTGTTTATTAAAATTATCAGACGACAACAAATTATAAATATCACCTAACTGAGTCTTAGCTCCAACAAAATTAGTTCCGTTATCGGAATACATACAAGA
Organism: Leucoptera coffeella; assembly: GCA_030578115.1. Lineage (NCBI taxonomy): Eukaryota > Metazoa > Arthropoda > Insecta > Lepidoptera > Lyonetiidae > Leucoptera > Leucoptera coffeella. The sequence goes on from JAMBLF010000417.1 coordinate 191,899, forward strand.
TACTGGACCGCGACGAGATATAAATCGCTTAAAGGCGGCGATGAACGATTCTGCAGACAAACTAAATGTAAGCTCAATATGAACCGTAGTAACTAAACAAATAAACAAACAAATCCAAGCCTTTTGGCCACGTTGGCCTTTACGTCTACACAATAAAACGTCAAAGGGGCCACAGAAATCGACACCTACATGTACAAAGGCTTTAGTTTCCTGCACCCTACACGCAGGCAAATCAGCCATTTTAGGGCTCAAGTTCTTAGGATTGCATTTAAAACAAAAGTTGCAAGCATGTACACGCTGCCTAACAACTGTGCGCATAGACATTATCCAATATTTTTGCCTAATTAACGAACCAAGTAAATGCGCACCCGCATGACAATTAATGCGGTGGTAATAATCAATTAAAAGATTAGTGACGTAACTACGTTTCGGAAAAAGCACTTGATGTTTCGCCTCAAAAGGCAAATTAGAATTAGACAACCGACCGCCAATCCTAAGCATACCATTTCCGTCGAGAAAAACGTCAAGTCTACGATAAGATTTCGAAATATTTTTATTATTTTTAGTAGCCAAAATAACATCCGAAAAATGAAATTTTTGAACCGATAAAATTAAATATTTTTCAGCAACATCCAAATAATGCGCTTCGAGAAATTTTGATTTAGGTAATTTGTTCAAGAAAATTAAAACATAAGCGATTATACGTAACAATTTATCCCAAGTGGACACACGAAGCGTTAATTTATGCAAAACTGATTCTTCAAATTCATTTTTAATTACAACGAAAGATTTAGGTGATAATTCAGGTAAAACCTCACAAATATCAGCTTTAAAACTGCTGACTGGCCAATCCGAAATCTGACTGCGCAGCCAAGGTGGACCATTCCACCATAACTCATTAGTGAGTAATTGATTAGGCAACAACGAACGAGAAACAATATCAGCCGGGTTCATCTTGCCCGGCATGTAATAAAAATGTGACGCAGGCAAGTACTCCTGGCACTTAGCAACCCTATTACTAACGAAAGTATTCCACCGATGCGGAGATGAATGAATCCACGAAAGCGCGATTGTGGAGTCCGAGAAGGCGAAAATATTATCTATTCGACTACGAGACGAGAAATTATCATTAATCAACTTAACTAACTTAGCCATTAATACAGCAGCACATAACTCTAAACGTGCCAGAGTAACCACCTTAACTGGTGCAACCTTAGATTTAGAACAAACAATATTGACATGTATATTACCGCTAGAATCGACAACGTGTAAATATATGACGCAGCCGTAGGCCTTTATACTGGCGTCCGAAAAAGCAACGATAGTAGTCACCGAGTCGCGAGCTACTCCTAAATGTCTAGGTATTTTTAGCTGAGACAGCAAAGGCAGCTGGTCCTTAAATTCTTGAAAAGCATCTACAATCTCAACTGGAGGTACCTCATCCCAACCTACCTTTGAAAGCCATAAATCCTTTATCAACAACTTAGCATATAAAATGACAGGCGCAACTAATCCTAAAACATCCCATAATTTGGCCACAGTTGAAAGAATAGTGCGTTTGGTACAAATATTTTCAACATCCTTTGTAACGAACGAAAAAACATCACTACTCGTGTTATATTGCAAACCTAAAATTTTTAATGAGTCTTGTTTATCAAATTCTATTATTTGAGACAGTTGATGGGACTTAGGTATACTATTTAGAACCGCAACTGAGTTACTTGCCCACTTAACTAATTCGAAACCGCCCGATTTAAACATACAAATAAGTTGCGAAGCAGCATCTATAGCTACCTGCTCATCGAGAAGCGATGTAGTTAAATCGTCCATATAAAAATCCTGCAAACCAATGCTCGAAGCCAAAGGGAAGTTAGTACGCTCATCATTACATAACTGATGAACCGTACGCATAGCGAGATAAGGGCTAGATTTCAATCCGAATGCTACGCGATTAAATTGAAAAGCCTTCATGGGCGTAGACGCATTGAATCGATATAAAATACGTTGGTACTTGTGATGATCCTCACACAACAATATTTGCAAGTACATCTGTTTAATATCCGCAGTCAACGCAACCGGAAATAAACGAAAATTAATTAACAACAAAAACAAATCAGCTTGTAAGTTCTGACCTGTATGCAGAATATCATTTAACGATACTCCAGTGTGAGTTTTTGCACTAGCATCTAATACTAATCTAATTTTACTAGTCTGTTTGTCTGTCCGAATGACAGGGTGATGTGCAATAACATAGCCATGTTCCGTAGCTGCTTGCTGGAAAGGGATCTCATCTAGGTATCCATTATCAATATACTCCTGAATCACCTTATTATACTCCGAAGTCAAGTTTAATGACTGCAAACGCTTTTCTAACGAGTAAAACCGCCGCAATGCATTACTAAACGAGTTACCAAGCAGACTAGGATCCTTAAGAAATGGCAAAGTTGTACGATAACGACCAGTAGGTAAACGACAAACCGTATTAACATAGATAGACTCACAATTTTTATCGTTCTCACTAATAAACGTATCACTAGGAAATTCCTCTAACTTAAAAAACTTATCTAAGTTACAATCTATTTCATTGTTCGAGTAACTAATAAAAGACGAAGACGCAAAAAATGTTCTATTACGATTATTATTAACAAACGAGTTAGCGATAGGTACATTACCCGATAAAACATAACCGAACACCGTTTCCATAGCAGCCGGTGCCGGCGGCGGCGATACAATTTTGCCGCTCAACAATAAATGTGGGAACAATTCTGCACCCAAAATAAGGTCAATTTCTCCCGGCAGGTACCAGGATGGGTCAGCGAGTGGAATCCCTTTCAAGTTAGCAATCACCGTAGTATCCAAATGACACATAGGTAAATTGCCCGTTATCGCTTCTACAACCAAGGCAAAAATATCGAATGAATGCAAATTATTTTTCGACTTTATTGTTAAGTAAACAAATCCTAAAATAGGACGCGACGATAGGCCGATGCCTTTCAACGACGAGTTACGTAAAGGTGTGATATTTAACTTAAGCAGTTTACAAGTTTTAATTGTTAAAATATTATTCTGCGACGCATTATCAATCAAACAACGAATCGGCATACGTAAATCAATATTAGCATTTATAGCATAAAGCGACGCAGTCGATAGTAACACCTCACAATGACTGCTGCTCATGCGCTCAGAATGGGCATGCGATGCACCTCCAGACTGCACACACATCGATACAGGTTCATGAGTCACGATAGCTTCACCCGCGGGCTTGGGCTTCTCGAAATGAAGCAAACTATTGTGCATTAACCCACAAACAGCGCACACGCGCGCACAATTGCATTGCGATACTTTATGTGCTGGGCTAAAACAATTAATGCATAGGTTCTTAGACTTCACAAAATCAAACCTAGCTTTAGGCGATAACGATTTGAACGGTGGACACATGTATAAGGCGTGATCATCCCTATTACATTTAAGACATTTATTAAAATTATTATTTATGTTTTCTTTAGTAAAAAAGGAATGTTTGTGGACTGTACTATAATTATTATTATTTTGCGACTTAGACGAAGTTCCCGCGGCTCCCCTCTGAAAACTAGTGGAAGCGCGCTCGAGCGCCTTAGCGTGGGAATTTAAGAACTTTATCAAATCACCATAAGTAGGTATATCTATATCCCGAACCGACATTTCATACAAATGAAGAGTACTAGAATCTAATTTCTTCAAGGCAAGATTCAACAACATGAAATCTTGTAAATTATCAATTTTTAATAAATTCAAAGCTGAAACCGATGTATGAAAGTTTTCTAAAAAATTGTTAAGTGAATTAACCGAACCGTTTATCTGCCTATAATTAAATATATTATTCATGTAATGTGTTCCCAGGGACCTTTTATCTTGGTATTTATTGACAATAGTTTCCCAAATGGACGCGTAATTGTCACTAGAAGGTACATACCCAGCTATCAATTTTAAAGCAGTACCTTTTAAGCAGCCAATTAAATATTGCACCTTCTGTGCCGATGACAAAGATACATTAAGGTGAACGTTCGAGTTAAAAGATTCATAAAAAATAGGCCAATTATCCACATCCCCACTAAAACTAGGCAGCTGAATAGATGGCAATTTTATCTTCGATACTTGTACCGCGGCAACTGATGCCGATGACTCCGCCTTAATAACAAATCTATCGCGGACACGAATAATATACGAATACAGATCCTCGAATGCACTAATTGTCGAGAAATCTGGTTCCCGCTTAGGATCATACGACATAGATAAAATGTTCATATCCTCGACGGCCTTAGAAAATTTATCATTTAATTCGACAATAGACTGAGATGTACAAAGGAATTTTTCTACTTTTCTACAATCGATCGAAGTATCTAATGGCATCGATTTTGCCTGATCATAAATCCTTTGTACATGCTCAAAGTACATGTTAACTTTGGCAGCCGCGCATTTATACTTAGCCTCGGCCATGGTCTCGATACACCCACCAAAGTCCCACCAAACCAACGAAATATGTATAGGTATTTTATAGAAACGAAAAAGCAACGAAAATTATATACTTATATATAATTAGTACGTGTGAAAGCGATCAAACCCAACGACGAGACAAGTAAAAACGACAATTCAAAAAATGTGGGTAGGTGACAACGCGTCCGAATGACGGTGCCAACTCGACAAATACGAATAAAATATATGGAAATATTGAACGATATCAATAAATCAATACAATAAATACATAAATATAAGGACCAACAACAAATCCGGCTCGATTGGACCAAAAATATGGGGCGAAAATACAACGACGAAAGGTCGCTGGTGGTACTAATTGCCAGAGGGCGAATGGGAAACACTCACCTTTCACGGAGATTGGGTCGGGAATAGATATACCAGGATTTCTTCTGATGCTGTTAGGTTTTCACATCACTTGCACACGATTTTGTAGCGATAGTTCACGAGCTCGATAGCTGGATTAATTTATTAAATTTTTATTGCGAATGCGCTGCTTTCATGCAGCGCCGTTACGATACGATACTATTAATTGTCGCGACGAATAAAAAAAGGAAGGAAGGGCGAGGTAATGAAAGTGTTGCCAGGAATTAAAAGGTTTGCGTAGCCAACTACTTTAGCATTGGCAGAATGGCGCGTGTTGTTTGCCCTTCATTAGTTGATTAATCAGAGCGAGAGATGGCATAGTACATTTCAGATTGTTTGTTTTAGTTTGACAAACGGGGTTCCTTACTCAATGGTTAAATGTTAAGGTTGTGAATAAATTCTAGGTTAAATGTTTTTATATAATGTAAGTACAAGTAAAGTACATTCATTGAGAGTATATATATTTGAAACTGGTTGACTTTTAATATAATAATTATTGAATAAAATAAAATGTATATATTCCCGGGATGTCGTAGGTGACTAAGGGACAAGATGTAAATGGAATATATTGCGCTATAACCTAGCAACCTATCACCAATGTTCCTTAAGAAATCACAATAATATAATAGTAGATACAACAATAAATAAACTATTTATTCAACGCTATGTAATACATCAAAAAAATCTGTTTTTCACATTGACCGCTATTATTTAATAGAAATCAGTTGTTATTAATGCCAAATCATTCGATGTATTATTGTAACTGGAATATCAATTTGCATTATTATTGTAGTACATTTTCACAGTGTGATCGTGAAACATATGTTATTTGGTGATGAGATAAAACATCAGGGATCCGTGATACCTGCCTATCCTTTTGTTAGGAATAGAGTGTAATGTGGCTGCATACATACATATATTCACGCCTCTACGTCTTCGACGGGATAAGCTGAGACTATCAATGGCCACCTGAAACGATACTGAGATATCTTGCTTGCTTCACTCACAGCAATTAACCGTCTCAAACAAGCTCTTCTGTTTTTTACCCTACGTACACCCGCCTTGAGAAGAATGTCTCCAATTTGATCTGTACAATATGTACTTCAATTTGCCTACCCCGTCCATCTCTATCTTCCACTTTGGCTTTATAGATTCCTTTTAATAATTATAATCCTCCTTTCATCCATCCGCTCCATGTGCCCAAACCACCTTAACATACCTTTCTCTATTTGCGTCACTACATCTTCTTTCATACCACAACGTTTACGAATCACACTATTCCATACCCTATCACACAATCTTACATTACCCATTTTCCTGAGGGGCCAAATCTATAATTCTTCTGCCAATTACTCAGTATTATGCATAAGTTTATGTGTTTATTGAGAATATTGTGAGTGAAGATACTAATTTAATTTCTCCGAACTTGTACAATTAGTACCTTTACACTGCGGCGGTGACATGTAATGCTACCTGTCTGGTTGGTTCCTGAATATCTAGTTAACAATGGGTCTGATATAGCTATAAATTAACTACCCCACAATTATGTAGCATATTATAAGACGATATAATATTTGTGCAGATCAAAATGGAGACATTCTTCTTCAAGCGGGTATACGTAGTGTAAAGAATAGACGAGCATGTATGAGAAGATTACTGGGTGTGAGTGAGGCAAAAGAGATTAGTCAGCATTGTTTCAGATGGCGATCGATAGTCTCTGCCTATCCTGTTAAGGACATAGAGGCATGTATACATGATATAAAGTATGTGTGTGTATAATATAAGGCGGGTCGTTGTGCGTATATTCATTCATTGAAGAATCCCACTTATATAAATATACAAACATAGTTTCATTTCTTTTAATACTCATCTTATAAGGACCTTACCTTAATATTCTACAGACTATATACAACAATATACAATAGTCCAAAAAATCCTTACGGAACCAAAGCACAAAAACTTTCCTTACCCTAATGGAGCCAAACCTAGAAAATCATGCCCCTTATTATCTACAACTATTCCGCTGAATAACACCCTATTTTCTCCACTGGATAATAATTATCCGCTTTTGCAAGATAAGCGCTTTCTCATAACTCGGGGTTGTTATGCCTTTGCCTTTATGGTACTCTAGAGCTTTCCTTTTCTTGTTAAGGAGATAAAAGTTGGTGTAAGCTAGTTTGGTACTTTTATAAGGGAAGCTAGCTGTTCAGTTTGTGGTGTTAGTTCTGATGAAATTACGTGTAATCTAGACTAATATTATAAAGCTGAAGAGTTTGTTTGTTTGAACGTGCTAATCTCAAGAACAACTGGTTCGAATAAAAAAATATTTTTGTGTTAGTTAGACCATTTATTGAGGAAGGCTTAAAGCTGTATAACATCAGATTCACCTTGCTACTAATAGGTGCCATCTATGTTTCATGTAATGAAAACTTCTAAAAAAATTTTGTGGCAAATAATTTGATATTGCTTGTATTACAAGTATATTGAAGAAACGTTTAAGAACAATCAATCTATTATCTCTTGTGGGGTACTCAGAGGTGTGTTGGTCCTTCTGCACGATTGTGAATAATGGTTCCTGCGTTTGCTTAAAATTTGACTATTGTTTTTGTATATTTTGGATAAACTGTCATTTTTTAATAAAGGCGAAATATATAATATATACTCGTACATCTGTGCTTGTAAATACCAACACATTGAATGTCATTTGCAGAGAAGGACTCCTGAACCTCTGACTAACCCGCAAGGATTCTTGGTTGTGAAACTACTTGTCTTTTGTCCTTGCAATAACCAAAATGATACACCATAATAGTAAGAAATTTGTAAAAGTCCCTACAAAGATCGTTAACATCGTTGGGATGGTAACCTTGTACCTAATAAAAGAAAATTAACTTAATGTTTAAGCACTAATATCCTCATACTATCGCAAGCTCATTACATTCCCTTGAAGAGTAGTCAGAGGTTCAGGTCTCCATCACCGCAATCGCAGACGTAGTAATTCTATGGACACCTCGAACCCACGTGTTGACAAGATAGTCAGTACTCAATGTGACAGGTGGTAAGCCGTGTCGCCATTTACAAGCCCTGACTATTACCTGTTCGGGGAACAGGAAAGTTTCTTCACGATATTTTCCTTCACCTTAGTATTCGGTGCATTTTGTAAACGTGTTTTTAATGCGAAAATGTGGAAAAAAATATTTGAACCCTGTACCTACTGATACAGAGAAAAGCACCAAACAACTGAGCTACACCGGATTATATATATCTCTTTTTTTCTTTTCTTTTCTTTCTTTCAATTCAATCCCATATTTTCTGTTCTTTCTTTCTTTCTTCCTTTTCATTCAATCCCAGAGTATATGAAACATCACCATTTCCAATGGAAATTGAAAAGCTTGGGATAGGAAATGAAAGAACAGTGAATCTCTATTCCATTTTCATTTTTTCACAGCCTTAAAAGTTCGCAAAGCCATGAACATCAGTCAAAATCTTTTTTGGGTGTTGGAATAGCAACCTATAGAACGAGATATAACCGCCGAGTGTGTGTGTGGATGAAAAGGAAAGTGGTTTGTTAGGATTAATATATAGGTGTCCTGTGCTAGTCTAGTAAAAATAATGGTAATTGGACGTTATTCTTCCTGACATGTTGTAGGAGGTGATTAAGGGAGTAGGGGCAAATTTATTAGGCGATAGGCTAGCATCCTGTCAGTAATATTCGTAAGTGACCTTGGAGATATTATGTATTCGAGGTTCTGTCCACCTCGAAAGGGATTAAAGGACGTGAATGTCTATGTATGTTGATACGAAGGGGAATCGACGATCTCTGCCTTAAGATATGTATTGAAATGAACTTGATGTGTATGTAAGTAATGGCAGTCTTTCACCAAAAAAATGTTGCAAAGCCTACACAATATTATAGCAGTTACTGATGGGCTAAGGTTATCGAAGATCTATGAAAAGAATTGAAAGACCACCAAAAACTATATATGTATAATGTAAACAGTAGTCGATTTTGGCAGAACTGTTGTTGGCTAAGCCATAACAAAGCCATATAAACATAAAAAACACTTTACGAAATAAAAATACTATTTAAAATTAAACTAATCACTATCACTAAGGTTATGTAGGCTTAAGTACAAACACTGATGCCATGGCGTTTGCACTTGTTATTCAGTCGCCATGGTTACACTAACGCCGCCAGTCGCTGCAACCGAAGAAAAAACGAAGTCGAAGCTGCAATTCTGATCTTCCCTGTTCTCCGGTTCGTTCCAGTTTAGGATCCAAATATAATCCCAAAGCAAACATAATTATAGCCAGTTTGGCATCACAATTGACTAAATATTCAGCCGAAAATAATTATTTGTATTTTCAACTTTCACTGAGCTGCTGACTTTGTTGACGAACCATAGACGACAGAACTAAATACTTTATAATCCGAATTTTCGGGACACATGTCACTTACTGGGATAAACAGAAATTAACCTTCTCATACATGCTCTTCTGTTTTTCAAGCTGCGTACATTTTCTTATTAAAGTAATGTTTTGATCGAATCTACCGTACCCCTGCACGATATTATTAATATAGATATACGTGTACTATTTTAGCCTATTTGAGAAGATGTATAAATGTCAATGAAGCGAAAGTGTTCTGTCAGGATCGGGACTAATGGGGGATCCGTGATCTCTGCCTACCCCTTTACAGGGAATCAGGCATGATGTGTATGTATGTATGTATTTTAGCCTACCATTACAGACAAATCTTTAATACTAAGACTCTATGACAATTTATACTAATAAATGATGTTGTTTGCTTGTTCCGTAGTAATATATTTTCGTCATTACTCAAACATATTCGATGGTTATTGGTACTTCCAATGTTATCCTTCTACCCTATTTACACTATTACGCTATTTATTATTCATATATCATGTATCTTTCAATGTAGTGTCTACTTACGAGATCTAGTAAATAAAAATAATAATATTGTAGGACATTATTACACCAATTGAACTAGCCCCTTGGTAAGTACATTAAGACTTGTTTTAAGGGTAGTAGTCAACGTATATTTAAGAAATGTATACATATGATATATAAATAAATACATATATAGCATATACAATCAATGACCAGACTGGAAAGCAGTAGAAAAGCGTAGTTCTTCACTCAGCCTCCACCGGGAATCGAACCCGGGACCTCACGATTAGCGTTCAGATGCCTAACTAATCGCGCCATGGAGATCGTCAAATAAAAAATATCCCTTTATTTCGTATAGTATTCATTTTAATAAGTAATAAACAGTATCTGTTATACGGTGACATGGTTCCTCACCTGTCACGTTGGATATTCATTTATCAGGTTAAAAGTGAGTTTTGAGTGACTATACACCATAACGAAACCTTAGTTGATGGACACTGAACTTCTTACATCCCCGAAAGTTTATAAGGTATATATTATATAAGAAGCTTTGATCAAGCTTTGATCATGTTCTAATGAATTATTAAGTTTAATGTACACATTGTCTGCAGAGTTTCTTGGCACTTCTTCTCTGCAGAGATTTTTCCTTACAAAGTGCCGTTAGTTTTATTAATTTAATTTGACTTTTTTTAATAATACGTTTATATAAATGACATCTCTTTTTTATAAAAAATGTTTTTTTTCACTTTCAATAAGTAAGTGATTTTATGATCTTTATATTGAATAAAAAGATTTTCATTTCATTTCATATACTTATATGCATACGGGATGATTGTTGCAACCAAATCCACAGCACACAGCTAGTGAAAAAACCATAGTTTAATCTATGCTTTTCTAAAGCCTAATAAGAATAAAAAAATGCTATGAAATATTACTTTCATAAAGCATTATAAACAGCTACAATTTTTACCATTTTACAAACGTTTGTAAGAATTTTTTACCAGTATGGAGACAAGATATAACTATATTAGACTTCGGAAGGCCTTTGGTGCTCAACCCTCTTTCAAAGATCGTGGTCCTGAATTATGTGATAATATAGTACCTAATGTTCCTATGGGTAGGAAGTACGCCCTTCGAAACCCTGTGAATGCATTTACCCAGTGTAGCACAGACTTTAGTATACATTCTTGTTGTACTCCGCAGTAAGTATATTTCCATAGAACCATATAAACCCTAACTAGCTGCCGTTCTTGTTATGTAAGAGACTAAGGAACAGGATTTATTGTACCAGATAAATGCAACTCCAAAACGATTTATATAAATGATCAAGGAGGTTTTAATTTCTCCGAGGTTCTGTCCAGTCGAATGGGATAAAAAGGACGTGAATGTATATGTTTAGTTTAGTGTAGCTCAGTCGTTTTGAGTATTTATACCTAAATATACTATATTAATGACCTTGAATCTATTAAACGGATATATATACATCCATGACATGCCAGGAAGAAAGGATACTAGATTTCCTAATGTAAATAAATATTATTATTATTATTATTATTATTATTATTTCGATTACTAAGATTTCTGTTCCTGTGTTAGTCTGGGACATTAAAAGAATGCAAACTAGCTGTCGGTCATCGCGGCATGTTGTAAAAAGCGACTAAGGGACTAGGGGTAAATAGAATTGGGTGATAAGCTAACCTGTCACCACTGTTCCATATAACATCACAACTCCAATATTTATGCTATATAACAACCCAGAAGATATTATGTCTCTTAATATTGTCAATATCTATGCTAAAAAGTGACCTAGGAAATATTGTATGAGGGACGAGGGGTAAATGGTGATTGGCTAACAACCTCTCACTTATATTCCATATGCTATCACACTCCCAATATTCATGCTAAAAAGTGACCTAGGAGATATCTCCAAAATTCTGTCCACACCGAAAGGGATTTAAGGACGTGAAGTAAATGAAAGTTATTTTCTGTTTAAGAAAAGAGGAGTCGACATCGGGAGCCAATCACAGCGAAGGAGGTTGGCCAAAAGATGTTTCATATCTGGACGAAGAACATTGCGCGAGGTTCCGAAAGAAGATTGAGAAGGATGAAATCTACGCGGATGTCATCAGACAAAGTGTTCCGGTAAGAGAAGTTTTTATTGATAATTTATGATGGCAGAGTTAAGAACTATGCTTTTCTACTGCTTTCCAGTTTGGTCGTTGATTATATATGTATTTATCTATCTATAATACGTATATATTTCTTTAAAAAACGTTGACTTGAACCCTTAACACAAATCTTAAATGTATTTACCAAGAGGCTAGTTCAAGTGATGTAATAATGTCCAAATATTATTATTATTATAATGGGATACAGCGTGAAGAAAGCTGCGTATATTTCTGATAAAGGAAAGGTTTCGTGAAGAAAACTGCGTATTTCTTTAAATACCTGTCACGTTGAGTACTGACTATCTGGTCAACACGTGGGTTTGAGGTGGCCGTAGAAATTGATAGTACAAAAAACCTGTGATTACACTGCAACAGTTAATGAACGTGATGTCAGAGTTTGGAACTTGTAGCAGAATTATGAGATTTGTGATGTCATTAATAGTTTACATTTGTAAAGTTGCTAGACCAATAGATAGCATTGATCTCGCCACCCACGACACGGTGGTTTAAAAGGCAGCATCTTCATTCATCCATTCATTCTTTTTACGACCAAGACGATAACTTTTGGCTATACCAAAGGCTCAACGCACCTAAATTTGCTTACGAGATATATAGAGAAGTTTAGTATGTTCTGCATTATGGAACTGAGTAACTTTGGTGTCAAATTCAGTATTTTTGATGAACAATTCCTTATTTATTAACAATCATATAGCTTCTTTTGTCTATTAAAAAATGTCTCTTCCAGAAATTCCACCACTACATAGACCAGAACAACGCTATAGATCCATATCAGATATATTTTCACAATATGGCGCCGATGTCTAAGCTAGCAAAGCCCTCATACCAAGTATCATTCACCTATGTAGACGACGCTGAGACACCGCGTGAGGTGACCTGCCTTTCATGGAACCCAGAGGGCGTCAAATTCGTCGCCGCCTATTCCAAGCTAGACCTCTTTGGAAGACCAACAGGTGCTACTAACTCACTTTTATGGCACGTTGAGTCACCTGCAGCACCAGTGCAGGAAATCGGGACAGAAGTTCCTATAATAGCCCTGGCTTACACGAAACAAGACCTCGTGATAGGTGGCTTGAGTGATGGTAGAGTTGGCTTTTGGGATATGAAAGCGAGTGATGCACCGGCTGGGTTGTGTCCGGAACCAGTAAAGCATGGGGGAATAGTGACTAATGTTAAAATTATGACAGCCAAGAGTGACATTGAGTTTATGTCGGGTGGCGCCGATGGACTTTGTAAATGGTGGGATTTGAGGAATCTGAGTAAGCCATTTGAGGAATTGCTCATTGATGTTAGTGGGTGAGTTGACATACATAGTAATATTATTTTCGGTGGAGACAGAGTAAATAACTAGGCTTTTCTTCTACATCTAGACTGACTGGGGTCCAAGTGCAGTAATGTTTTTTTGCAGAATATTAGAGTGAAATTGTTCTTAGAGTAACAAAAGTGACAAGTTTCGGCATTTTTAGGTGAAAGGATGATGGGCATAAATACCTAATTCACTTCAGTTGTTAGTCAATATCACTTCACTATTACTGAAGTGGTATTGAACTACGATTGTGCTAAAACGCATTAGTAGCCTTGGGACCCTAGTTGTTAATATTATCATATTACATAATTAATAAGAAAATGGTCGCTGGTAGTAGTTGGTTAAAGGCCACGAGTGTTCTTGTTTTATGGCGTACCCTTGGGGAGGCCTCCGTTTAGCAATGGACTGACAAAAACTGATTCTTTGAAGGCAGTAATTTTAATAGTTTATATAATAATTTCATTTAATTTGATTCGATTAGTCCTTATAAAAACATATCCTTAAAAAAACATTTACAGCAAAAGGTTTCCTCACAACGTTTGTTTCAATGTAATAACTATTTTGCAGATCTGATAATCCGAATTTTTTGAAGTACAGTCCTGTTTCCACCCTGGATTTTGATCCCAACATGCCGACGAAGTATTTGGTGGGAACAGCTGATGGCAAGGTTGTGATAGGCAACAGGAGGGGCAAGACCTATACCGACAAATTGCCTGCAACGGTGAGAAAGAAGTTTATTAAGTATGGAAAATTATTTTTTTATGAAGGAGTATGTCACGTCTGTAGAACCGACGACCGCTGGAGTGAGAAAGCTCACGCCTCGCTAAACGTATTATAGAACGCCCACCTGCCAGGTGGATTGATGACCTTAAGAAAGTCGCTGGTAGTGGCTGGACGAGGGCCACAAGTGATCGTGTATTCTAAGGGTACGCCCCTTGGGAAGGCCTACGTCCAGCAGTGGACTAGTATAGGCTGATCGATGAAGAAGTGTGTACGTGCAATGTTTGTTTGATACCTAAATTTTGCTAGAATTTCGAAATCGAACTTAGGGTCATACTTAATGACAAACATATTAGATCCTTTATTTCCTTTCGGGTGAACATAACCTTAGAGACATAAATCTCCGTGGTTACTTATGAGCATGATTATTGCGATGACGTGATGTCATATGGAACACCCCTAGCCGAATAGGTTCCAGGAAACCCTAATCCCTTAGTTCTTTCCCCTAATCTTTAGAAGAACAGCAGCTATATGTTTCCACGATTTAACCAATGAAAAGTGACTACGGTTGTCTGCAATTGGTCAATATGTATTTTTTCCATTTACCTACATCACATTGGCCAGTTTAACCTCTGAATATAATGACCCCACTATTTATTTAACACGAATAGCCTACGATTGCCCACTCTTGACTATTTTTTCCTTATTCCAAGTTCAACGCTCATGACGGTGTAGTAAGAGCTGTGAAGAGGAATCCACAGATTAACAAGCTACTGGTTACCATCGGAGACTTTTCCTTGAAACTGTGGAATGAGGACTACAGAGGGAATCCCATTTGGACGACCTCGCATAAATACGCCTTCACTGCTGTCACTTGGATGCCACTCAGGTTATATGTTATTCATGCCTTAACGGGATAGGTTGACTATGGATCCCTACCTTGAACGTTGGTTTCGAACGAAACGATCGTTTTATCTCTCTAGTTTCAAACACCCATTTACCTTCTGATGTAGGACTTTCTGCTTGTTACGCTATGGCATACGTATGTATATGCATAAAAACATGTAGCGGGGTAGTTAAAGGTTTGAGTGCCCATCTTCGTAGACATATTACACCACCTAAGTCAAGAGATAAGCAAGTTTCCTCACGATGTTTTACCTCATCGTTACTGACTATGAATTATGAAGGTAAATAAAAACTATATTTTTAATTTTTTCCGGGGGATTCTTCCACAGCACCACTTAAAAAGTCTACGGTCTTTCCGTCTAAGCTACAGCCTCTTCACGTAATATGTTAATCAAGTTTATGATCTATGTATGCTTGCAGGATGTCAGCACTGGTCACGGGCTATTCAAACGGCATGATATGTTTCTATGATTGCTTGCGAACCGAGAATCCCGTCTTAACTTACAATGTCTCGAACAAGCCTGTGTTGTGTTTGGAGCCTCACGAAGATGTAAGTAAATATAGGCAAAATACAAACGTGTTCCCGACCATTGAGGTAGTCATAAGAGTAGTCAGAGGTTCAGGTGTCCATCTCGGCAATTGCGGAGGTAGTAATTCTGTTTCTACCTCGAACCCACGTGTTAACCAGATAGTTAGTACTCGATGTGACAGGTGATAAGCCATGTCATCATTTAGAAGCACTTACAATACCTGCTTGGGTAATAGTTACGTTTCCTCATGATGTTTTCCTTCACCGTAGTTGTATGGTTAGTATAGCCTTTGCTAGAATATAGTAGTGCTAGTATGAATGGTGGCTAGAGACCATTCTTTTACCGTCCCGGACTAGCACAGGGTTTGTTCTAAATGTGTGTGTATGTATGAAAATTTCTTTTCTTCTTCTTTTGGCACTGGGCAGAAATCCTGAAAGCCGGAGTTTCTTGTTGGTTCTTCTCCGAGCCAGGGCTTCCGAACCAACGGTAGAATTTCAATACTAAGAGATAACCAGTGTCATGTAAATGTTTTGACTTTGAATGTACTATACTTGTACTAATGTTGAATAAAACATTCGACTTTGACTTTTTTGCAGTCTACATGTTTCTTAGCCGGCTGCGGCGATGGGCGTGTGCTGTTGACCAAAGTTTCGGAAACTATAGCCTTCAACACAAATGATAAATGCAAACCCATAATTGAAGATGTAAGTTAAGTTTTTTTTTACTTCACAGCGGCAAAAGCATAAATCGATCCTGACAAATCTCTCTCACATCCATTAACCTTCTCATGCATCGCTATGACTATATTTTTTATGTCATAAATGGAGATTAGAGTAATAATGGTTAAAGAAATTTGTTACTAGATGCTCTAGCTATCTGTCTAGTGTGAATTCGTCATTTTGAGATCATCAGTAAATCGAATGTAATATCTCCTCAAAATATAAATGTATATAGTGGATTATCCAAGATTAGCAAGAAACAAAATTGAGTGTAAATGGGCAGTTAATAGTCAGTGCTTGTAAATAGCGACAGGTCTTACCACCTGTCACATTGGGTGCTGACTATAGACTTACTAACTGCCGCAATAGTGGATATAGATCCCTTACGAAATAGTCAGTTACTGGTTGATACTCAATCTCTGAATACCTTTAAAAGGTTTTCAGTTTCGGTGTCAATATGTGAATATCTTCTCCATCAGCTTTTTCAAAGTAGTGCAGGCATTAGTCATTGCTCTTTCTGATGGATTAATATTTGATTTGTGTTGAATAATGTCTGCAGAGTTTCTTGGCATTATTTCTCTGCAGGTTTTCCTGTACAAAATGTCAATAGTTTAATTAGGTTTATTTTAATTTTATTACATTATTTAATTCTTATTTTAATGACAATGTTTCATGTGAAAATGGTTATTTTACTTTCAATGATCTTTATGTTGAAATAAAACCTATTATGATGATACTGTGATATTTATGATCTTTATGTTGTATAAAAACTATTTCATTTTATTCAAGATGATACAACGCGAAACGAATAGAGAAAAGATTTTGGACATCCGCGTGAAAGAAATCCATCTTAAACATCAAATGAAGATGCTCAATGATTCCTCTTATGAAATTATGGTGCTGGGTGACGATGACCTGGCGATAGCTGAAGACCGGTATTGGGCGACGTGGAAGACGGAGTATGATCTCTTGAACAAGAGGAAGTATGAATCGGGAATCTAGAAGAAATTGTGAAAGATATTGATACAAGGGTAGGGAGAACGAGAGATTAAAATAAATGACTATAATTTGATGTTTTGTTTCGAGTATTTTTTTGCTAAGCATCGTTTCGGCTTTGTTCGGTCTCAGAGTGATAAATTGCTCTATGACAAAAATGCATTCATAAATTACATAAAACACTAAAAACTAAAGTGATCATAAGGTTTATCAACCTTCAGCCAATGAATATATAACTTTTCGCAAATAAAAATGTAACACGTTATAACCATATATTTTTACGTACCTGGATAACATAATTTTAAATACGGCGCTTCGATTACGTTTGTTATCATACAAAACAAAAGACGAAAGAGTCCTATTACTTCATGTTTTAAAAAAACTTTTAAATTAAGTAATTTCATTGCATTTGATGACCTTTTTATAAGCAACCCCAAAGAAAGAGTTTCTAAATGAAAATGACATTGACTTATTTACTACACACCCAAAATAACACTACAGATAGTAAATATCATAACAGTTGTGGTTAAACTAGATAAAATCGATAAAGAAGCACCACAATATTTAGAGACTTAGTTAAAAAGACTAAAGTAGTAGAAGAACTACAAAAACTTGTAAACGTAGCTAATCCAAAACTCAATAATGAATTTACTCAAGCCATATGTACAGAAACGAAAAGCTTTTGGTAAGCAGCCTTTGTTTAGCGTCGCTGGACCAGATATGTGTGATTCTATTCTACCCGCCGGTAGTGAAGATCGAACTCACGTTTTAAGGAACCCGGTTTGGCACGCTACACAGACTTGGATTCCTATGAGCGTCCACTCTGCTAATACTCAAAGGTAAGTGAGTCATATATGTATGTAAGAATAACTATACTTTTTACAAAAAAAAAGAAAACAATTGCGAGGTAGTTAGACGTTCAGGTGTCCATCTCCGCAATTGCGACGGTGGTAATTCTTTGGACACTTCGAACCCACGTGTTGTTGATAGTCAGTACTCAATAGGACAGGTGGTAAGCCATGTCGCCATTTACAAGCACTGAATATTACCTGTTCGGGGAACAGGTAGGTTTTCTCACGATGTTTTTCTTTACATACTCATTTTGCCTGAATTTCTGTAGACAGGCAAAGATCACAGAACCCCATCTGTCCCCATCCACTTTTGCTTATTCACCACCTCATACGTACTCGGTGGTTAAAGGTACCTCTATTAACATTCTTTTTCAACATGGGCGGCTTATATGGCCCCTACGCAACAGCCCTTCCACTTCACCCACATTTATTCCTTTTGTCAATCTACTACCATTCATTTGCATAACATCTCCAACCCATCAAAGCATGCCCTTTTCAATCTTAATCACTACATTTTCTTTCAAAGTGCAACCTTCTTTTATCACACTTCCTTCTTATAATCTTTCAAATTTTGATTTCGTTTTTGTTCTTAACGGAGTGTTCGTTTAGGTTCCATTATGGAACACAAGCCAATAGAATATTATCAGATGTTCCATTCTGGTCAAATATGGAACAAAAACTAGTTTAATAATTATCAATTGTTCCGAGAAATACTATATTGGTATTTGTAAAGGTGTGGGCTACGAAGACCCGATTAAGAACTTTGATTGTATGTGGTAGAGTGGAGAGCAAGATAGACGAAAGTCGTAAGATGATGGAATGTTAGAGTTTAGATATGCTATGTGTGAATGAATATTGATATATGAGGATGCTATGCACATCCAAAAATTTTTAAAACTATTTTTGTGTTTTAAATTCCAACATCGTTCGAATTTCGTCTATGTCTATATTAATAATTCGCCAATGTGATATTGTATAATTTTATTTATCGGCTGTTCTTAAGAAATGCTACAGACGACCGCTAGACTCTTACTAGTATCGCAACTTTGTAGTAATCATTGTATTTGAAATTTAGACTACACTTTGTCTTTTGGTACTATAATAGTTTTAAATGATCCATCTTAGTTAATCCTACTGTCATCGCTATTTAAAATGATGACAAGACCATCTTAACTTCAGAGGTGTCATTGTCTGCAAAGCTTTCAAGGGTCTTTTGCCTTTATTATAATATCTTGTATCAATATAATTATATTGAAAGAGGGTGACTTTAGAAGTATATAACCACCGAATGTGTCAATGAAGCGAAAGTGATTAGTCAGGATCGAGACAGGATGGGATCACTGCTTACCCCTCTATAGGGACGCGTGATGTGTATGTATGTTATATAACTATACGTTCACATCCCTTAAGCCCTTTCGGGGTGGACAGAACCTTAAAGCCATAATATTTTCTTTATATGTCACGGCAGCATTGACATGGAAGATCAGTGAAAGATTGCTAGACCATCACCTAATTCATTCCATGGAAATTAATCCCTTACAAGCCAAGATATGTAATGAAACGGTTGTGAAGTGTATGTATATATTTTTCTATATTAGTGTCGAGATGGAGTCGACAGGAGTGAACCACACTGAAGGTGGGTGGCCGAAGGAAGTGAGGGCAGATGATGAGGAGCACACAGATAGGTTCAGGCGGAAGGTAGAAAGGGCTGACGAATATGTTGACGCTGTCCTTGGAAAAGTAGATGTAAGTACATGTTGTACAAAACTATTTATCATATACAGGGTGGCGCATTCAAAACGGTCAGCATGGGAAAGTCTGAAACTATAAGAGATACGAAGATTTGTTCTTAGGAACCATGTAGCCGATTTAGATAGAAATAAAAACTGCATTCATACTTTCATTGAAAAACAATTGTAACCAGGACGGGAATCGAACCCGGTTTCTTTGAAAAAATAAACTTGGCCTTTTAACATTTTCTTTTTAAATATCGATTGTGTAGGTCTTAAGCTGTAAATGTCTCTATGAAACATGATGTCCAAAATCAATAAAATGCATTGTTTTGGCATACTTTAGTTTATCATAGTAGGTGTTCTAAGTGACCACCGTTGTTTTCAATACAATATTCAACACGTTTAGGTAACGACCTAACTATTGAATTTTGTATTTTCATGCGGTGAATTTGCGTTAAATTTGACTCTATTGCAACTTTTAGGTCTTCAACGGTGTCATAGCTTGTTTTGTGAAATTCATTCTTAATTCATTCTTAATTTCAAATATCTGATTACCTTTATTTTGCCCGACGTTTCGAACCAGTTGCATAGGCCGTGGTCGCGGGAAGACCGTCTTCCCGGTAATCAGATATCTTTATTAATTTATCGTGATATGATCCGGTCTCTCATAGTTAATAAGATTTTGAGTACCTTATGTGAACTTTTCTCGCAGGATATAACAAAGGTCCTGAAACAAAACAACGCTGTTGAATTGTACAACATATACTACAGCGAGCTGCCATCCACGGCTCCCATCGAAACTAACGAATGCAGG
This sequence comes from Leucoptera coffeella, assembly GCA_030578115.1. Classification (NCBI taxonomy): domain Eukaryota; kingdom Metazoa; phylum Arthropoda; class Insecta; order Lepidoptera; family Lyonetiidae; genus Leucoptera; species Leucoptera coffeella. The sequence continues at coordinate 212,446 of JAMBLF010000417.1, forward strand.
GACATATTTCGCTGCGACGACACCACGGAACAGCAACGACCTGTGACTAGTTTAACTTGGCACCCTTTTGACTTCAAATTTGCATCCAGCTATGCAAAGTTAAATGATAGAAGGGACACTAGTTTTTTTAAACGGGGTTTCCTTTGGGAACCTGAACAGAATAGGTACCCAGTACAGAATATTGACACGGACAGTCCGATTTTGGCCTTGAAGTTTTATACTGATGATGCGTTTACTTTGTTCGGTGGATTGGGGTCCGGACAAGTCGCGGTGTGGGATCTGAGGAGTGGAGCCTTACCTATAGGTTAGTAAAATACTTATGAAATAGCTATTTTACCTTGAAACAAATCATCATCATCATCGTAAGCCTGTATCAATCCAATGTTGGACATAAGCCTGCCCCAAATGACAAATAAATTAAATTCGAATATTTTTTATTCAATATTAAGTACTTACTCATTATGTAAACAAAATAGAATAAAAAACACGTTAATTGAACGTTGAGATAATATATTAACGAACGATATTAACGTAGTGGTTGTCTAACAACTATGACCCTACTCTAAATTTTAAGTTGACTAGTTATTTTAAAAGCTTAGATTATGGCATTTATATTAACGTCTATTACTTTATCAATCAATTATACAGTTATTTACATATCATGGGAAGATAAATCTCAGTCATTTAAATTTATGTCATGGTCAAGATAAAGATGTAATTATTGGTAGTCTTTGTTTCATAGAAATTGTTCTCTGAATTTTATTATCCTTTTTTTGTAAAATATGGATTTTGAACTTACGCAATATTTATTTTTAGGTATGTCTCCCATTCTTGAGTCCCACGCCGATATGTGTTGTACCGTCGTATCCGTATACTCGAGAGTACGAAAAGAAATATTCTCCGGATCTCCTGACGGTGTTTGCAGATGGTGGGACCTCAGGAATCTCTCTCAACCAACGGAGCAGATAATTGCAACACGAGTGGCGACATTCAATGACGAGCCGAAACTGAGAAATGCTCTACCAGTGTCTGTAGTGGAAATAGATGAATCTTCTTCTACAAGGTATCAAATTGCCACCGATAATGGAATGGTTTTGTTTGGCAACCGAAAGGCTATCGCACATTGTGATAAGTTCCCGGCTCAGGTTAGTATACTTTAGTGAAGTGATGGTTTCAAAGATTAGTCTGATCATTGTGGTGGGTAGGACACTCAAAATTAACTTTTACAATATATACGGCTATTTCCCTGTAGAAATGTAATGATAGCAGATTGATAAAAAGAATATATATGAGTGAAGTGGAAGGACGGTTACGTAGGGGCCGGCCTAATAAGACATATAACAGTCAGTTAGACGCTATATTGAAAAAAGGTGACGTTAGGAGTACCTATAACCGCCGATAGTGTATGGGAAGATGTATGAATGTCAATGCAACGAAAGTGGTCTGTCAGGATCGGGACAAATGGGGATCCATGATCGCTGCCTACCCCTCTACAGGGTATCAGGCGTGATGTGTATATATTCCCTGTAGACGGACAGATATCGACAGATGTCCTGATGCTTTAAAACCGATTTCGCTTCATTGACACTCATTTATCTCCCCATACTTACTTCGCCTTTATACGTACTCTACATACATATATTCACGATTCTACATCCCAACGGGATAGGCATAGTCTATCCATCGTCACCTGGAATGATCCTGACAAATCTCTCTTGCTTCATTCACACCCATTAACCTTCTCATACATGTTCTTTTGTTCTTCACACTACGTACACCTTGTAATGTCTACCTATGTAAATCAAAATGGAGACATTATTTTCAAGATACTTCTATCTTTTTCAATATGGCGTCTATCTGACTATCAAAAGGTGGTAGGCACTAAAGACTTACTCTTAATTTCCTGTTGCAATAAATAAGTGTAGTAAACTCAATTTTTTCTTAGTATACATTTACTCAAACTCCTCAAAAAGAACTATTGTAGTGCTTGATGTGAAGACGTTATATTTGCCTTCGTTTGACACACGTTTAAAGTTCAAGAGGTCAATAATAGTCATTAAAAACCTTTTCAGATTCGTGCCCACAATGGTCCTGTGAAATCTCTATCGCAGAATCCGTCCATAAGCAAAATGCTTTTCACGGTAGGTGATAATATAACTAAGATATGGCACGCGGATTACAGGGAGAATCCAGTGATGAGAATGGTTGAGAAATTGCATCCAGTTAACGTTGCTATATGGAGTCCTGTAAGGTCAGTTCTAGCTTACAACAGTTCTTTATTTCATAAACAAAGTATTACCTTTGTTACCCGACGTTGACCCGTGATCATGGACATTGCAACATGGTCGGTACCTCGGGTATCAAAGGCAATACTTTGTTTTTAAAATATACGCGACAAGTCACGTTTTCCTGTAAAATTAATTAAAATCGTCAGTTATTTTAAGATTAAAACCTGATAAATTAGTTAGGTTACAAGACAAGATATTTTGAGTTAACCGAAATTTTATACAATGGCTTGCGTTTGATCAATCTAAATAAATTTCTCCATGAAATAAATATTCTATATATACCTATAAAGTGCAATAATTTTTCTCATCTAAAAGACGCACATCGAAGAAAATGCATGTTGAAAGTTGATATACATGCAAACAATCTAAGTATGTGTTTACTGGTTAAACTACGAGTATATCTTTTCTGGTCTTCAGGACATCTGTGTTTATAACGGGACAAAGCAATGGAGTGGTGTCCTATTGGGACCTATTACGAAAACTGTCAGTTCCTGTGCTATCAATAAAGGTGGACCATTCGCCTATCAAGTGCTTGGCGTCGAAAAGGGTAAGGTTCTTTTAAATTCTTTATTAAGCCATTCACCACTAAGGTTATGTCGGCTGAAATACAAACACTGTTGCCACGGCGTTTGAACTTCTTGTTATTCCATCGCCATGGTTACACCATCGCTGCCAGCCGCTACAACCGAGGAAAAACGAAATCGAAGCTCCAATTCTTCTCTTCCTTGTTCTTCGGTTCGTTCCAGTTGAGGGTCCAAATATAATCCCAAAGCAAACATATTAAGCAAATTTGGCATCACACATGACTTAATATTCAGCCGAAAATAAGTATTTGTATTTTCATTTTTCACTGAACTGCTAACTTTGTTGATGAACCATAGACGACTAAAGGTCATGTTGAATTTCGAAGATAGACTAAAACAGTTTTTAAGGTCAGTTATAGATACTTGAAGCTTATATTTAAAGTGTTATGTCGCGTAAGACGTATATATTATTAACGATTAAACAAAGTAAAAATTAAAAATACTTTTGTATGTCCATATGACATCTTCAATCTACAGACAAAAAATACAAATACGTTCACGATCATTAGCACTTGTGGGGTAGTCAGAGTGGTTCTGGTTTCCATCTCTGCAATCGCGGAGGTAGTTATTCTATGACCACCTCGAACCCACGTGCTGACCAGATAGTCATTAACTCAATGTGACAGGTTGTAAGCCATGTCGCCATTTACTAGCAGCTATTACCTGTTCGGGGAACAGGTAGGTTTGCTCAGGATGTTTTCCCAGACCATAGTATTTAGTGTATTTTGCAAATACATTTTTATTGTGATTCCCATTGGTATATGCTCAAGCAAGATTTGAACCCTGAACCCATTGATACACAGTCAAACCCTAAACTACTGATCTACACCGAATTTCATTTAATACAAATATTATAACCTTATACATTGAAAAACGGAAAAAAATTAAATGCACATAAAAAATACTGAAATGTACTTTAAAATACATCTAAACGTACAGATAAGGTTAGATTAGGTTTGGGACTGTATTATTTTAGTGTACAACTTGACTTGTACAAACAAAATGTATTTTAGGAGTGCATTTTTGTATTATCTGATGTTACTTTAAACACTACCCATTAATAAATAATACTCCGTACGCAGTACCAAAACTATTAAATTATTTCTTTTGATTAAGCGTCTATTTTTCCAGTCCTTACTTGCGGCTGGGAGTCAGAATGGGAAAATAGTAATCCTGAAAGCTTCTCCGTCACTTTGCTCCAGTACTACCGAAGAGAGAAATGCGTTGGTTGAGGTAATTTTACTCTTATTACGCTTCAGTGGCCTTTAGTGACCCATACCTAACCTTCGAAATCTTAAAAATTGGCATTCATGCCTCTAATCACCCCAATCAATCAGCCTATGTCAGTCCACTGCTGGACGTAGGCCTCCCCAAGGTTACGCCACAAAACAGGATCACTCGTGTCCCTCAGCCAACCACTACCAGGGACCTTTTCAAGTCTGATTACCCGCTACAATAAAAAAGGGAGTGTGTGTACGCAAGTCGTGAAAAAGTATGTAGTATGAACTTTGTTTCAGTTGAAAAGTTGGCAGTGAACGTTTAGTTTAAATTACAAAAGTACATGAAACTCTATTACCTAGAAATCGTTACGTCATTTCATTTAGATTTAATAATTAATAAGAACGTTTATTTCAACTACAAGACACACACGAAGACATAATACAATTTTTTTATAAACAGATATTAAATACAAACACACAAGTAGTTCTTGTGTGCTATTGAGGTGTAACAATGGTTCTGTCTCAGTTTCGTGGACAATCGTAACGCTGATATTAAGGCAGAACCACCTTTTTTATTATGTTTAATATTCTTTTATTATTTAGAACCCACTAAGGTCTATTACATAACTGGCTATTAATAGTGGTAGATGATAATTATTGTATTTGAACATGCATGCTTCAATAGCATAGAGAGAAAGCTCTTTTTTCCCAATCTTTTCCTTCATAAATACATACAAATCACGCCTGATTCCCTGTAGAGGGGAAGGCAGATATCACGGATCCCCATTTGTCCCGAGCCTGACAGACCACTTTCGCTTCATTGATACTCATACATCTTCTCATACACACTCGGCGGGTATAGGTACTCCTAACGTCACCTTTTTATATATATTTTTTTACCTTCTTTTACTTCATCCTATTCACACTTGCGCGGGGTTGCCATGTGCGCTTGGTTCCATTAATGTAAATTATTATATAAGTAATTCTTTTCTCTATTTGTGTATATGTATCACTGCGTCTAGTGTGAATAAAAGGAATTTTATTTTTTTATTTTTTATTTACTTCACTATTTGTTCAATCGTTAACCTTTTAAATACATATGTTGTTCAAACCTGCATTGTTGCTAATTTAAATCAAAAGCGAAGTCTTTAGTTTTTTTAAATATATTTTATAGCTGAACATCATATAATATCGTTGCTTATTTTAATCAAAACCAAAGTCGATAGTTTCCTATTATATTTTATAGCAAATACCATCATCTAATCTTCTTCTTTCCAGCTATTTGAAAGAGAGTGGATTAGAGAAAAATCCTCAGACGCAAGAGCGAGGGAAGTTCGCCTAAAACTCGCAATTAAGAGGGCGGAAGAAAAAGAAGTCAAATCGGCAGAAGTACTCTCCGTAATAGATGAAGATGCTCCGTTGAGAGACGTGGAAGAAATGTATTGGAAGGTTGTTAAAGAACAAAGAATGAGTTTAGACCTCCATGAAGTTTCGGGCTGAGATAAAATGTTTGGAGCAAAAAGTTTTGTTTTATTTTGACTGATTAGCACAGATGCAAATAGAATTCTAGCTGTCAGTCTTCTGCTAAGACGTGACTTAGGAAGTAAGGAGTAAGAGTAAGTAAGTTAAAGTGACAACCTCCCTGCTGTGAGTGTGAGGTCTCGGGTTCAATTCCCGGTGGAGGCAGAGTTATGTACACTTTTTTCTTCTGCTTTCCAGTCTGTTCAATAATGATGTATGAGTGTATACTATACATGTATTTATCTATATATATTATGTGTTTTAATCGAAACCTTAATATTATACAGTAATCATGGGTCAACAAATTAAAACTTTTATGTGTGTATATTTCTTAAATATACGTTGACCCTTAACACAAGTCTTAATTGTACTTAACAAGGGCCTAATTTAATTGATTGTAATAGTATCCTAAATATTATAATTATTATTGACGGATTTATTGGGTAAGATAAATATACTATTACTTCTTTTTTTCAAAATATTTTCTTGCCATCACAATTCTTACATGTTATTTTTTTATGTATATATGAAGTTCTACCCTCAACAAAACAGATAAATACTCGTGAATTTATGTATATTTTTACTCTTGTTAACCCTAAAGTTGATTGCGATGTAAACAAACAGTAATTCTGATTGAATAGGGCAGAATGAACGCAGAAATAATATTTTTGTCTGCTTTGTAACTTTGTTTGATGTTAATATTTTACAATCAGTATGTATACATATTTACATAATTGAAAACATATTTACATAATATTAATATTCGATGATAGTAAAAAATAACAGAGTTTGAAAATATATATTCATATCCAAATTAGTATGATACGCAATTTTTAATATAATAATAATATTTGGTCATTATTACACCAATTTAACTAGCCCCTTGCTAAGTACATTTCAGAATACTTATTAAGATAATACTTATTATATATAGGTACATATATAGCATATATAATCAACGACCACACTGGAAAGCAGAAGAAAAGGGTAGTTCTTAACTCAACCTCCACCGGGAATCGAACACAGGACCTCACGATTAGCGTTCAGGCGGCTAACCGATCACGCCACGGAGGTCATCAATATTAGTAGAAATTGTTTTAAATACTTATTTTTTAAAAAGTTACTTTCATACATTTCATGGCTCTAAATTTACTTTTAATAGCGCTAATACAAAAGAGGTTTACGACCTCATTTCGAATGCTTAAGCCGAAAAAGTTTCTAACAAATGAGTCTTGCAAGTTTTTACAAATGAGTTCGGTCTGAAAAAGGTGAAAGTGTAAATACTTTTTGGAGTAGTTTTTTGTTATTTATTGCACTATTCGCTCGGAATTCATTGACTTTTGAGTTTTTGTGTTTTTAAAATATTGTCATATTTTTTTATAAGGACATACGTAACTATTTTATTTATACAATTTATTAGGCATAAGAATGTCAATAAAGAAGATAAAAAAATCGAAAAGTAAAAATTCGACGTAGCTCAGTTGTTTGGGGCTTGGCTCTGATTAGTGGGTACAGGGTTCAAATCCCGCTTGAGCATGTACCAATGGTAATGAATTTTAATGAATTTCTATGTACATTTTCGTAATAAAAACACATTTACGAAATGCGTCGAATTATACGGTGAGCGAAAACATCGTGAGGAACAGCCAAACAGGTAATAGTTAGTGCTTGTGAATAGCGACATGGCTTACCACCTGTCACATTGAGTACTGACTATCTGGTAAACACGTAGGTTCGAGGTGGCCATAGAATGACTACCTTCGCAATTGCGGAGATGGAAACCTGAACCTATGACTAACCCGTAAGGGTTAATGGTCGTGAACGCGTTTGTCTTTTGTCAATGACTAGAAAGCGGTTTCTTAGGATCGAGACAAAAGGTGATCACTGATCTCTGCTTATCTCTTAAATAAGCGTGATTAGTGGTATCGTCTATAGTAGTAAATAGTATTATTATAGTTTTAAGTTTTAAGATTAATTTAATATTTTAAGATTTATTTTTTTAAGTCTGCCCGTTACCATAGCTGCTGCAACGTAGCCGAAACGTCGGGTTAATAAAGGTAACTTTATTATATAAAAACATACGCGATAAGTCCCGCTAGTTATTAATCAGTAGTATTATTATGTTTACTATATTACTATAATCCACCAAATTATTATGCATATTTATTTCAATTTTTTTTGTTAATGGATGTAAAATCTTGACATGTAAAAGCCCATTTATTGTGCAAATAAAATGTGCAAATAGGCAACGGAATTCGCGACTATTCATTGAAAATAATATAAAAGCATACCGTAGAAAACATTGTCCATTCATTCTGAGGCGTAAATAAAACCTTTTGTTTTATCTGCATAGTTCATTTCATGCTACTGGTATTGTACTACATAAAAGAGAAATATATGCTTTATTTACTAGTCCGGGGCGCTTACTACGCGGTCGGAGACTACCTCGCCGATGCTCAGGGTTGGCAATGAGTGCATCTAAGCTATATGTACAAAGATAATTTTATGTTTCTTTATAATTTGTTTTTGTAACTGGCACTGGGCAAAAATCCTGAAAGCCGGAGTTTCTTGTTGGTTCTTCTCCGAGCCAGGGCTTCCGAAGCAACGGTAGAATTTCAATGCCAAGAGACAACCATTGTCAGGCAAATGTTTTGACTTTCAATGAATGTACTGTACTTGTACTTATATGGAATAAAAACCTTTGACTTTATCTGTCTGTCAGTAATTTTCAGTATAAGAATTAAATTTATTTATAACCTTCTTAGAAAAAGTTACCACAGAAGTTTTTTTTTTAATATTTCTTTATAAATATAGTAATGCGACCACGAAGTTTTTGTTGAACACATAGTTGCAACTTGACACATTTATATAGACGTGAGTTGTTTGTTCATTTTTCTCACGATGTTTTCCGTCACCGGTGCATTTCTATCATATAGCCAACTAATATAAAACAATATCTTTACACCATGTTGCTATATGTGACAAAAGGGTATACAGTCGTAATGCAAACGTATGTAAGAACGAACTTCGTCGAAATGGCAGCGCAGTCGGCCATTTTGATTTATCATTCGCGTCACGCACAGATGTTTCATTTGGGCGGTTTTATCAAAGTTAGTGCCCGCTTCGCTTTGCGGGCCCCGGTCACACGGTGGCATTTTAAATCTGTGTTTTATTTTCGTGGTCGACTTAAATTATTATAATACATAATAAAATAAAAAGTTTTAAATTGATATTTTTAATTATGTTACGGTAAGTGAAATATTTTACATGGTTTCTTAGAAGACTACCTGTCATGCAGATCTTGTAAAGCGTAGGTTTGATGAAAGATAAATATGAGTACCTTGCAATTAGGATGTGTATGCAATATGAATGTGACGGTTGTTTACTTGGATCACATAAGAAATAATCGTTTTCCCGGTAAGGGCCGACTTAAGAACGAAACATTACTTGCGCTTTCCAGGTTAGGCGTTAAATATTATATACTATGCATGTATGATTGTTCTGTTGAAGTATGTACATTGTACATTGTTTTGTGCCGTCTGATACTAGACGAATAAAAATGAAACTTGACTCAATTACAAGAACCAGATAGATACCCATAAGAATTAAACAGGGTATCGAAATCTGTGCCTACGTGCAGGTATTGATAAAGAGTACAGGTGAATCTTCCCTTAGTCCCTTAGTCGCCTCATACCTCTCTCAGAAAGGCAACTAGATAGCATTCTATTTGGATCCCAAGTTGGAACGGGAAGATTTTATCTTTATATATATATATAAATATAAAGATAAAATCCTATATGATCTTCTGCGTTCCTCGTGTGAACGTACCATTCATACTACACTAAGTTAGTTTGTAAATTCAGCCACCAAAGAGTTCGCTCGAAAAGAGTTTCTTTGCTTGAGAAAGAAATATGGTATGCCTTGCAAGATACGACTAAGATATGAATTGAATGAATAAGCTTGTCTTGTGCTAATCTGGGATTTTAGGATGCAAGCAGCTGATGTTATATTTGTATAGCATATAGTATGCGTGAAATGAGTATTGGTTTTACTCCAAATTTTGTATTTCTAAAACAAATTTCAAAGAGTTTTTAAAGACTCACCTAGCTAGCATACCTAAAAATGTTGTAAGGAGTAGTCATAAAAAGGCTAGAAGACTTTACTCTCTACTCAAAATTTAACTTTACTCAAACTAATTTTGTTGTTCAAAACATAAATTGAAATTATCATTAATATAAAAACCAATAAAACCGATCGAAATATTCTACCTATGATAAAAAAGACAATAATACATGAAAACATTCAGTCTACAGTAAAAAAAACATGCTCATTGAATACACCAACCAATCACAAATCAGCTGTAGGTAATTCAAACATAATACACAAACACATGTACCTATCACGTAAAACTATGTGACAAACAACATTATTACCAGTCATTTCACCCGATCGCAGCTCTCATAACTGTAGTAAGTGAATTTCGGACCAATGGAATTTCTGGCGTAGTTCCCAAATGAGTTTTGGCCAAATTTGAATCCAATAGTCGGCGAATGAATTTCGAGGGAATTGTCGGGAATCCGAATGGCTAATTTGGTACTAGTGTTTGAATTTACCCCTAGTTAGGACCTCAATTGTGTGTAAGTTGACTGAATCATTTGTGAAGTGGTTTCACATATGATTAAGGCTGTAGCCAAGTAGGTAAGACCTTTAATTTCTTTTTAGAGGTCCTAGGTTTGAATTCCGGCTCTGGTAATAAATGAACTTTTAAAATGTGTATTTCATTTACGTGCATAATCTACAGTTTACTAAGGGTGAGGAAAAACGTGAGTAAATCTGACTATCCCTCGGGATAGGTAATATCTTGTATACATATTTTTAAAACCAAAAACCAACGACCGAGAGTACCGGTATCCTTTTCGTTACCAGTCTCTCAGCCAAACGAAAGCGTAATTATAACTCTGTCTCAACCGGGAATCGAACCTAAGATTTCAATGTTAGCTTTCAGGTGGTTAACCGTTTGTATTCCAGGGTTAGAAATTATATTATATTCCATAATAATACTTTCAAAACCCCACTAGCCTAAATTACCCAAAACTTTACTTCCACGAAATGATAATACCTATATTCTATTACAATAAAAGCTATGAAACATCGAATTCATTCGCGTCTCTTTCATCCATTGTTATTCGCATTCACCGATACTGTGACACTATTCGTCAATTTACTGTGATCCGGTTTACGGGTAGGCGTCATACGATTTACGCTTTTGTTTTAATACTTTTACTGTTATACGGATAGTTATGTGGATGAATGATAGTAGATTGACAAAAGGAATATATGTGGGTGAAGTGGAAGGGCGGTTACATAGGGGCCGGCCCAATAGGACACATGACAGTCAGATAGACGCCATATTGAAAAAGGGTGAGGTTAGAAGTACCTATAACCAGTGAATGGGTATAAGGAGGTATATGAGTGTAAATGAAGCGAAAGTGGTTTGTCTGGATTGGGACACTTGGGTGAAAAGTGAAACGGGAAAAATCCGTCATCTCTACCTACCCCTTTATAGGAAATCAGGCGTAATGTGCGCGTATGTATTTATGACGTAATGTTTTGTCTCATCGAAGCTTACGTAAAGTGGGATCTTCCCTATCACTTATCTAGAGATTTACCACTCACAACATTGTTTAACATCGGTGATAGATTGAGAATCGATATATTAAAGCTGCATCGTTGTTATTTCACAGCTATATCATTTTTATGATTTGTTTTGGATGGACTAGCAACCTGATACAAAAATTCTGCTTTCACGGTTCAACACTTTTTGTTATGATGACTAAAGAGATTTCAAATCTAAGAGATTTTTTCACCAAAAACGCGATTGAAAGATCTGCATGTATGTATGTACATACTTTATTTCCAGTGCTTTTATTTTATTGTATTTAGTAAGTTAACGATTTGGCTTAGAATGTTATGATGAAATTTATCATAATGTACAACACTTTGTTACATACATATACATTGACGTCTTTCAATCCCTTTTGGGGTGGACAGAACCTCGTTATGTAGACATTGGAAATGTTATGTAAGTAACTAACGACCCGCTCCGGCTTCGCACGGGTATAAAATATATAGCCTACTCCACTATTTAATGGATGTTATAATACATATGAACCTTCCTCTTGAATCAATTTATCTATTAAAGAAAACCGCATCAAAATCCGTTGCGTAGTTTCAAAGATTTAAGCATAAAAAGGGGCATAGGGACAAAGAAAGCGACTTTGTTTTATACTATGTAGTGATGTATAAGGAAATATATACATGTATGTCTATGTAGATAAAGAACAGAAACTATAAAACAATCTAACATCCAATAGCAATGAGGCAGTAAAACAATAACTTCTTCAATTAACTCGCTATATCCAATGAAATACACCCCTCAAAGGTAAAGTTCGGAAACTCATAAATTCAACTTAGTTGCAAAATACGCTGCCAAAGCACCAATTTATCATACCAGGAATAGAGTTCCCATTTTTTCGTTCTGAAATTAATTACCAATGGAATTCCTTACGTATTTTACATACATACATGCACATCACGGCTGATTCCCTGTAGAGAGGTAGGCAGAGATCACGGATCCCCATTTGTCCCAAGCCTGACAGACCACTTTCGCTTCATTGACACTCATACATCTTCTCATACACACTCGGCGGTTATAGGTACTCCTAACGTCACCTTTTTTCAATATAGCGTCTATCTGACTGTTATTTATGTCCTATTACGCCGGCCCCTACGTAACTGCCCTTCCACTTCACTCATATAATATATTCCTTTTGTCATATCATATGTATTTTACTTTGTAGGTAAGTATCTCGTGCCTGAGACGCAAAATGAATGCTAACTATCTTCTGTTCTTCCCGACATATCTTGGCCTCTAACTGATTAATGTCAATGGAATGTATTAGGTGATGCGCTAGCAACCTTTTTATGTACCATGTTAATGCTGCTGTGATATAGATAACAATGTTTTGAATGGCAAGGATATTATTATGTCTATAAGGTTCTGTTGAACCCGAAAAGGGTTAAGGGACTTGTATGTATACAGAGTGGCGCATTCAAAACGGTCAGTATGGGAAAGTCTGAAACTATAAGAGATACGAAGATTTGTTCTTAGAAATCATGTCACCGTTTTTAATACAAAGAAAAACTGCATTCATACTTTCTTTGAAAAAATAACTGTATTCTGTACGGGAATCGGACCCGGTTGTTTTGAAAAAATAAATTTGCCCTTTCTACTTTTTGTTTTTAAATATCGATTTTGTAGGTCTTAAGCTGTAAATGTCTATGAAACATGTTGTCCAAAATGAATAAAATGCATTGTTTTGGCATACTTTAATATAATAGTATATTCACGTATAGTTTAAGAATAGTCCTGGTTACAGTTGTTTTTATCAAAGAAAGTATGAATGCAGTTTTTATTTTTATCAAAATCGGTGACATGGTTCCTAAGAACAAATCTTCGTATTTCTTATAGTTTCAGACTTCCCCATACTGACCGTTTTGAATGCGCCACCCTGTATGTGTGATGAAATCAGAATATTAGGAATTCATAATCTTTACCTTCGTATCTATCATTTGCCGACCTCCGTGGCGCGATCGGTTAGACACCTGAACGCTAATCGTGAGGTCCGTGTTCGATTCCCGGTAGAGGCATAGTTAAGAACTATGCTTTTCTACTGCTTTCCAGTCTGGTCGTTGATTATATATGCTATGTGTATTTATCTACATATAATATGTATACATTTCTTAAATATACGTTGACTAGTACCCTTGACACAAGTCTTAAATGTACTTACAAGGGGCTAGTTCAATTGATGTAATAATGTCCAAATATTATTATTATTATCATCAATATCCTGGCTTCTTCAAAATTTCTAGAAATGCGATTTCTAGATAACTTAGCTTGTTTCTGAGTATCCCTGTTTTTAAGAGGCAATCTCGACTCGAGATCAATAGCGAGTTTCCAGTAACTATTCTTTTCGTATAGAATACTTATACTATATATAATATTGTATTGTACTATATATGGACACATTTTTATACACTGTAAATGTGTAGATAGATTGGAAGCTTTTAAATAATGTTTTGTCACATTTAACTATTTAAAATTGAAAAATGTCCCGTGCTAGCCTGAGATATAAAAAAATGCTAACTAGCTGCCACTTTTCTCGGCATGTCGTAGGAGGCAATTAAGGGATTAAGCTAAGAAATTATCACTTAGAACCTCGAAGACACGATTATATCTCTTAGGTTACTTTTAAGTATAAATATTAAGATTGTGCTATCATAATATAGAACATTAGTTACCATTAACCCTATGTCCCTTAGTTGTTTTCTACCATATTGTAGAGAACGGCAGCTAGTTAGCATTCTTTTACGTCCTAGCTAACACGGGAATACCAAAAAAATACAAGCCTAAAAAGAGGATTTAATTGCAAGTATGACCTATTTGCAAGTATGAAAGTAGGTCGGCCATCCCATAGCGGATCGTCCACAGTCAAAGAACGATTTATGGGTTTCCATTGGGTATCTTTTGGGTGCTTAGACCTCATTTCCTGGGTGTAATGGGCAGAGTTAGTGCTCAGAACGATGTTAGGGAAGTCTGTAATGATTGCGTTTGATGACTAGTGTTTTTGTACAAAGTATTGCTGCTATGGCTTGTCGGATTAAGAGATTTTATTAGGGAGTGTTATATTGGATATTTACATGTAAACTACTATATGTAATCAATATCACTTACGACCTTTTGCCACTTGGCTATGCTCCATGGGCCTAAGTCTACTAATGCGTTTTAGCACAAACGCAGTTCAATATCAGATAAGTAATAGTGTGAGGTTGATAGTGGATGACCAAGTGTCAAAATTCAGCATTAAAATCAGCATAACTGTCAAATTTCGCTGAAAAAATGGAGATTTTTGTATCTTTTTTCTAATTCAATGCCGACTTCACATTATTACTGATCTGATATTGAAATGATATTATGATTATTTTGATATTAAAAAGCATTAGTGGACTAAGGCCCCAGTTAGGTTTTCTCACTACATTTTCCCTCACTACAGACGAAGTTACCAACAAAAATTAACCATTTTTCATTTTACTAAGTTCATTAAGTTCATCGCCTTATAAAAGACTTTATCTGAAGAGAACATTCATATCAAAAACTTAGTTCATTACAAGCTTAAGTGCTTATAACTTAGAAAAGTATTAAGTAACGTAAGAAGCTTAACATCACTGGCAGGCTATTCCACCCAAGTAACTTGGATGATAGCTTAAATGCCTATTAAGTTATTGAGTCTATTTCAAAGTAGTTTTTTTACACTTAAATACATTCATAAACATCACGGCCATATGTTTTCAGAGTGGTGAGCAGAGATCAGGGATGTCCATTTATTCTATATACTTACCACATTAAACATGTAAAGAGTCAGATCGACGACATTTTATTAAAAAAGGTGACTTTAGAAGTACCTATCTACAGTCACCGAGTGTGTATGGATATATTGAAGATATGGTATATGGAGATTTGGACAAATGAGGATCCGTTATCACTTGCTACCCTTTTACAGAGAAACAAGCGTGATTTGTTTGTATTTATGTATATGTCCTTCGTTGATAGCTATAGATATTATACTTCAGTTTACTCTGTTGAATAATTCAGTCTTAACGCAACTTCAATGCAAATTCCTTATACTGCTTTTCGTAGTATAAAGATTCTAGTGATCAGGTGCTGTAGAAAACCTCTATAACCGCAATGGCTTTTCACAAGGTGTTCGTAGTATAAGCGCTAAAAGCCGTAGTATAAAAGACAAAGGGCTTTGCTACGACACCTTTGAAACAAGAGAGGTTGAGTGGATACTACGAATAGAAAATTCATAGCCACTTTGGGAATATTGAATTTGAATATACTTCACGACCGTTGAACGTTAGTGGGAGGCTAGAGTGATGGTTAACATTGTTTTTTATCATAGTCCTTGGCAGCTTAAAGCTTTTGGTTTATTCAATGATCAGTGCCTAACAAACCTTTTGTTTATTTGAAATAAAGTATAGGTAGCCGATTATCCAGAAGTCACCAATGGTGAAATTTGCTAATCCACTTGCAACTTCACACTATTACTATGGTGATATTGAACTAATACTGTGCTAGTTAGTTTTAAACACTCGCGATTTATACTCATTTTATTAACTATGAAAGACCGGGTCATATCACGATAAATTAATAAAGATATCTGATTACCTTTATTTTGCCTGACGTTTCCACCTAGTTGCATAGGCCGTGGTCGCGGGAAGACTAGCGTCCGGTCCGTCTCAGCTAATGTCTGTCTACCTTCACAATTGGAATTTTTGTTAATTCATAGCACGACACACTAATACTACTGTGCTAAACGCATTAGTAGACTTGTACCCTATCTATGGCTTGGGTAAGTAGCCGCAAGCCACCAAATGAGAGAAGCCGGGCTATTCTCTTTTTTTCTAAATTTGGTCCAAAATCATGTTAAGGTATTCGATACAGATTTGCATTTTTATAAGCACATCAATTTAGGCCTGACGGGATGATTTGGGATTTAGGGAGCGGAATCAGGTTAGGACTTATTTGAATACAAAGAAAATGAAATTTCATAAATATAGGCACTTACTGACAATGAAAAATCTGACTTTGCTATTCAGAGGGGTAATGCTATTAGTGTCTTGGGAACCCTACCACCCTGACAGCGATGACTATAAAGATATTTTCTATAGATATTTTCTATAATTTAATTTTTATTTCTACTTTAAGTTTATAGTTTTAGTTTGTTTAGCCATGATTACTCTATGATAATTAATAGCAAACGGGACTTATCGCGTATGTTTTAAATAATAAAGTTACCTTTATTAACCCGACGTTTCGGCTACGTTGCAGCAGCCATGGTCACGGGCAGACTGACGACGCATATTTCTTCGCCTCCAACGCAGCGCCCTGTCAGATTCTTCTCCGACTACCCTCACTGCTTCGTTATTATTAAACACACGCGACCTACACACTACACTCACAGTATCTTGTGTCTTCACACGATCATGCTGAACCGAATGTCGATCTATCACGGTATTCCACGCCGAAGACAGTTTGTAACCTCCTTCACGATTGAATGTACTGTGCTTTTTTATTTCAATCGCCTCGCGTACAATTCTACTGTAGTATCGGCGTTCATTAGAGAGCACAGTGGGTTTATGAAGCTCAATCCAATGATTTGAACCCTCGTTTAGTAGATGTTCGGCTATTGCTGACCTATTGGTATCCAATTTCTTGACCGCTGCAATGTGTTCCTTTAAAAATTAAAAGTCTGTTACCTTCGAAGATGGAACGAAAATAGGCTTGATCTTTCGAAGGTAACAGACTTTCTGAGAACACCTAAAGATGTAATCCCGTACCAAACACCGGGTGTGTATAAGATTGATTGCAGCTGTGGGAAATCTTACGTCGGACAGACCAAACGGTCTATAGCGGACAGAGTGAAGGAACACATTGCAGCGGTCAAGAAATTGGATACCAATAGGTCAGCAATAGCCGAACATCTACTAAACGAGGGTTCAAATCATTGGATTGAGCTTCATAAACCCACTGTGCTCTCTAATGAACGCCGATACTACAGTAGAATTGTACGCGAGGCGATTGAAATAAAAAAGCACAGTACATTCAATCGTGAAGGAGGTTACAAACTGTCTTCGGCGTGGAATACCGTGATAGATCGACATTCGGTTCAGCATGATCGTGTGAAGACACAAGATACTGTGAGTGTAGTGTGTAGGTCGCGTGTGTTTAATAATAACGAAGCAGTGAGGGTAGTTGGAGAAGAATCTGACAGGGCGCTGCGTTGGAGGCGAAGAAATATGCGTCGTCAGTCTGCCCGTGACCATGGCTGCTGCAACGTAGCCGAAACGTCGGGTTAATAAAGGTAACTTTATTATTTAAAACATACGCGATAAGTCCCGTTTGCTATTAATCATGAGTATAAATCGCGAATCTCTTAAAACTACTCTATGATAAATAAATAAAACTAGTAGATATTTATGGTAAGCAGTTACTTTTGTGGACGTTATATAATTTGAATACTTTTAAGTGTGGTATACAATGCTATATTAATTTCGTTCGTAGGCTATCCAGCGGGGCAACGCTGCTAGTGTGCTGGGGGCTTTTGCTTCTGGGTGCTCCAATTCAGGACACTAGTGGCGCTATGTAAATATTTACTTTTTGTTAGATGTAAGCTTATGTTTTAATTTGCACATATTTAGTTATATTTTGAATTTTATAATCTATATTATACGCTTTTGTAAACTATGCACTGTACTGAATGATTGTCAGTACATAGATTTACAAAAATTTAAAACTTTGGGTTCAAACGAATTCTCTATGTGTCACTGTTAGCAAATCTATTTGATAGGTTTTGATATAGGAAACGATTATTCTCTCAATTTAAATAATTATTATATTTACGAGTAAAACTGATCGTTATTTAAAAAATTTTACATTAGATACCAAATACAAACACACATTTAATATATTAAAGTATCATTTTGTATTTATCAATTTTTTCGTACATTATTAAAACATTTACACATACATATCCCTTAATTCCTTTCGGGCTGGATGGCACCTCGAAAACAATACAATATCTCCCAGGTTACTTTTTAGCTTGAATTTTCACGTTAAACAAATACCATAGGTATTTCAACAAACTTAAAGCTACTTATTAACACATCATTTCATTTACCCCAACGGCGAATGTCATCGTAAGTATATATACACTTAAGCTATTAAAAGCACGCTTAAAAACTCGTAAATATCAAATGAAACCATAATTTATGTAAGTTGTTGGAGGCAGAGTAAAACAGGCCACGATCCCACGGGATACATCCAACCAAGGTGTGAAATATGGGAAGGCTTCTAAACGCCTTGCAAGGTATTAAAATGGCGAGTATATACCAGTATTTATTTATAAAAAAAAGAAATTTTGCATATTGTCTTGTAATCTGAACTTGTAGTATGATTTGTACACAGATATTGTTGGAAACATTAATAAAAACTGTAAAAAATATAATAATATAAATGGAGTGTGAAATTTTATCCCGTGTTAGTCTGGGACGTAAAAATAATGCTAACTAGCTGCCATTCTCCCTGGCATGTCAGAGGAGGTGATGAAAAGTCTAGGAGTAATGGAATCTTTTAAGCGATAGGCTAGCATCCTCTTACTAATGTTCCATTTGAGATCACAACTTCAATATTATATTAAATATTAAATTAAAGTGTAAATTAAAGTTAAAGTGACCTAGACGAGATTATCATATCTCCAAGGTTCTGTTCACCCAGATAGGGATTAAAGAACGTACATGTATATGTGTGTTTGTAAAATATATTATAGAACTACGTATACATTATATGCATAAGAACTATATATCTAAACTGTAAGATATAACAGCACAAACTATTTCTGAAAAAACAAGTATGACAAAAGTAATATATATGAGTGAAATGGAAGGGTGTTTACGTAAGGGCCGGCCCATTAAGACATATGACAGTCAAAAAGACGCCATATTGAAAACGGGTGACGTTAGAAGTACTTACTGCCGAGTGTGTATGAGAAAATGTATGGGTGTCAATGAAGCGAAAGTGGTATGTCAGGATCGGGACAAATGGGTATCTGTGACCACTGCCTACCCTTCTACAGGGAATCAGGCGTGAAGTGTATGTATGTATATGTGTGTCATTAAATGTATATATAGTAGAATGTCTATCCTTTGTAAAAGAGCTAAATCACCTAACTCCAAGGTATACATTACAAACTATCCCCGAAAGTCTAGCCAGCCCCCTCACTTACGTTGGCCCGAAGTTTCGCGTTAACTTATCCTCAATTGGCTCGTTTCCCAAAGTGGAAATGCACCGGGGTACCGTTTAGAATTTCTAGATGCACTTAGCTATGCACTAGAATACGTGTTGCATATTTCCCCTTCACATATTAGTGGCTTGAGATAGTGGTACAAGGATGTGATGCAACCAGATGGTTAGGTTACAAAAAAACAAAAAACAGACGCGTTCACGACTATTAACCCGTTCAGTTAGAGGTTCAGATGTCCATCTCCGCAATTGCGAAGGTAGTCATTCTATGGCCAGTTCAAACCCACGTGTTGGCCAGATAGGCAATACTTAATGTGACAGGTGGTAAGCTACGTCGCCATTTACAAATACTATTATTTTTTCGAGGAATAGGTAGGTCTCCTCACGATGTTTTCCCTCACCGTAGTATTCGACGCGTTTCGTAAATGTTTTATTTGTTAAAAAAAAACTAGTTTACTTATCTGAGTTTCTGTGCAATTACTTAAATAAGGGATCTTCAAAAAGTCTTTTATATTGCTCTAACAAATAATTAATAAAACACTCGTTTCTGATAGCTATGCCACTAGATATTTACGGTATATTTTATGATTTATAAATGTTTTTTAGATATATAAAATTAAATGTTATTTTTAAGAATAGCTTTAAGATACTCAAATACAATGTATATTGTTCATGAATAAATAAATATTTATGAATAATCGCAGAGAATTTATAGATTTCACATGTTACCAGATAGTCAGCAACTTTCATAACAAATATATCACATAAGAAAACGTTAACTATATTCGTGTACAGACGCTATTGTGTAAACCTAAGAAGAAGACTAATTCCTTCACCTAATCAAGAATATGTTATCGCCTCTTCAAGGTTCTGTCCACCCCGAAAGGGATTAGACAAAGAAACTTTATTGTGTCACATGTGTAAATAGGGTGTACAATTATTACAATTAGTCTCAACATGGGCTGCCTCTTCTGGCGTACAATAATGTATTTCTATTAGAACCAAAATAACTTAAATTTTCGCTTACGTACGTACGCGTTCACGACCATTAACCCTTGCGGGATAGTCATAGGTTCAGGTGTCCATCTCCGCAATTGCAAAAGTAGTAATTCAATGGCCACCTCGAACCCTCGTGTTAACCAGATAGTTAGTACTCAATGTGACAGGTGGTCAGCCATGTCGACATTTACAAAAGTATTAAATTATCGCTATTTATTTCTAATTACAATGTTATTTCTATTACCTATTTACTATATTTACTTAATCTAATTAACATTATTATAACTTTCTTTTTACCTAATCTTCTATTTATATAACATCACGTATTGAAACCTCAGGTACACATCACTCAATATAGTCTTTTCTTCTGTAATAACAACTATAATTAGAGGGTTTGAATGTAAGATGTTTTAGTTTTGTATTTCAGACTACTAATAACACGCTTACATATTATGTACCTGCCATGTCTCATGATTAATATTGACATAACTTTCACAAGCAAAACCAGCTTATCAAGGTACCCAATATTTAAACCACATACGTTTCTATGAAGGCATTTTATTGAGTCGCAGGTCAATATATACTGGTTTTGATTACGTTTATATGCGTCGACTTCTGCAGCGGTGAATAAAATGAAAAGATTGGTCGAAGAACACTCGATAGTAATTGGCAATTTGCGTTCTGTGCCTCCCAATGTACATGGATGTATAAAAGCGTGTAGGATGTGGTATTATATAAATATATCTTACTATATTATAAGTTTAATCTTCGTGTGATTGCAGCTTCATGATTCGTGTTTTTATTGGGACCCCCTTAATTAATATAATAATTTATAATAATCGTTTGATAGCTGGTGGGGCTGCAGTCGCATTCTGATGGATTATTAAACTGAAGTTGTATTGAAGAATGTCTGCAGAGTTTCTTGGCATTTCTTCTCTGCAGGTCTTTACTTTACAAAATGCCAATAGTTTTATTAGATTATTTTTTTTGAAGTTTATCTAATTTTAAGGTGTATTTTCATGTGCAAATGTTTTTTTTTAAACTTTAAATTAGTGATTTTATGATCTTTATATTGAATAAAAATTTTCATTTCATTTATTTAGTAGTAAGGTTTTTTTATTATATTTATATAGCGGGTGTAGACCAGTGACCAAGACGTCCGACTTCTTATAAAAAAGGTTCTAGTTTTAAATCCCGGCTCTGGAATATACTAATGAATGTTATTTAAAAATGTGTTTTTCATTTACACAATTTAGAGTCGCTAACGATGAACGAAACCTGCCAATCTCTCGGGATAGATAATAGCCAGTGTCTATATAGGGCGATATGGTTCACTACCTATCACGTTGGGTGCTGTCTATCTAGTGAAAGGCAGGCTTCGGGTAAACCATACCTAACTTGCCTTCGAAATTAGAGACGGGGACTCAAGCCTCTAACTACACCCTACAATAAAAAGGGAGTATGCATACACAAGTCACGAAGCATATATTGTTGTTATATCTAGGCTTGTTATTTCGAAGACGCCACGTCCAAAGAATAACATTCTTTATAACTCCTAGATACTCGTATTTTTATCCAATACATCTTTTGATTCACAACATAAATACATACATACATACACATCACGCCTGATTCCCTGTATAGGGGTAGGTAGAGATCATGGATCCTCATTTGTCCCGATCCTGACAGGCCACTCACGTTCCATTGGCGCTCATACACCTCCATAAACACAATCATCGGTTATCGGTACTTCTAACGTCACCCTTTTTCAATATGGCGTCTATCTGACTGTTATATGACTTATTAGGCCGGCCCCTAATAACCGCCCTTCCACTTCACTCACGTAAATTCACTTTCACTTCACTCACTACTACACTCCTTTTAACAATCTGCTATCATTCATCCACATAACATGTCCAAGCCATCGAAGCATGCCCTTTTCGATCTTAGTCATTACATCTTCATTCAAACCGCAACCTTCCCTTATCACACTACTTTTAATCCTATCTTTCAATGTCACTCCTAACATGCTTTTATTTTATTTATTACTCAAAATAAATTAGAAGATTTATTATAAATAGTTATTTAAGGTCACGTTTTGTAGTGAACGGTTGAACTGGGTTTGTATATTAGTAATTAAAAGTCATTTCGTTGCTTACTAGATATTATATTACTCCCAAATTCCATTCTCGTAACAAATAACCACATCAACGGGATAGTTGACTAAAACTCGAACCAACTTTAAGCTAGCAGTTTAGTACGAAGTCGGTCTTTGTACGAAGTTACCGGTTCGGCAAGTTTGCTTATTGCCGTGTTTTGTTGCGTTACAGCGGCATGTTTGCTTTCGATATCATGCTAGTAGAAAACTTGGCAATGTAAATTTCATTTAGTTTCCGTATATTTTGTTTGGTTGTTGAATTTTGGTATATTATGAATGAATCTAGCTACACTATAATTATAGAAACATACATAAAATCTTACAGGTCACTTTAGCATTAATTTTTGGGTTGGGTTGTTTTGTGTATAATAAATAATAAATATTTAATTTATTCATCCTAAATTCAGTTTAAATTCAGTTTGTTTCATTATTATAAATGAAACAAAAAGAATTTTTGTAATAAACTGTAATGTAATACAATGCGCTATTATTGCTACTATGCATAATACTATTTTTTAATACTATCTAATACAGCATTATAATTTATTTTAACAGTAATGTATAGTTTTCTGTATTGCTAATGTTTAGTTAGAAATATGAAAGTAATAAAAATATAAATAGAAATAAATTGTTATAGTTGGAAGTCTATCACTAATAAAATACATAACTTAAGATCATTAATGTCTTACCTGTCTTGTAGCAAAAACAAAAAAACAACAAGTACTTTCACGACCTTTACTAGGTAGATAGAGGTGTGCGTGACGTGAATTCTATGGCCTCGAGCTTCAATCAATTGATGTCTTAATCAGGTACTACTCAATGTGACAGGTTAGATACCTAACATGCCTTTGAAATTTCGAAGACGGAAACTGAAGCCACTGACTACCTTAAAAAGGGAGTGTGTATACATTGGTCATCAAACGTATATAGCTTATTAGTATGTGCATTTCGTATATGTATTTTCATTCTAAAAATATACATAGACAATCACAAAATTTCACTTGATTGAGCTCCGAAATTTGAACCCTGCACCTATTAATATTAAGCCTTTAACGACTGAAATACACTAAGTTATGAATAAAGCTGGTTGTTCAAACCAAATCCCAGACTAATATGGGTGTCATAATAATAAAAGTCCATAATTAACTAAGTTATTAAAACAATGAAGCTTAGACCAGTATGATTGATCCTTGTACTTCGCCGAAAAGTTTATTAATAAATTCAACTTATTCCTAAAGTACAAAGTCTGAACTTTTTTTTTATATTTCGCCCCCGCTCTGGTTTATTAACGAAGGGCGTAAAAAGATATTAAGACTTTACGGTAGGGCGTCAGACGTTTTAGGGATTACTTTTAATAAAAAAAAGAGAATTATGTTACTCTTCTTTTATGATATTCGTAGAAATGACGCCATTTTAAAATCTCATCATCATTTCATTACCAACACCTGTTTATTCTCGACATCGTGAAGAAAGAAATAACTATTTAATTAAATAAAAAATAACTTATACAATAATAATTAATAATTATGTTATTAGTGTAATAGTGTCCTATATATAATTAACTATATTTGCTGCAAAAAATCGATATACATAGATACTAAACAAAGAATTAGTACCCTATCTAAAACCTATATTATTTACACAGCCTTTTTTTTGAATGTGTGAAACTATTTCTACATAGCGCCGAGGTCACTTATATTCTAACGGAATGGATCTCCGAGGTTCTGTTCACCCCGAAAAGGATTAAAGGACGTGAATGTATAGGTATGTATATATTTACACTTAAGGTAAGACATGTTGTTTTTAGTACTCTTTTTATAATCATAATACATTTCTTTTAAAACACACTAAACTGTTAATGGTTAGTTTAGTCGTTCGCATTGATTTAAAACCGTAAACGTTTTCCAGTATTCAACTCAGAAGAAAAGCTAAGAAAATAGTTTCTAAAAAAACAAGTGAAGAAAATCTCTTGATTCATACCAGTGTCAAACAAAGTTCTTTTGAAAAAAGGCATTGAACAAAGGCACTGCTTTCCCAACTGCGCGCGAAGTTAGCCTTAGCTATGGCTACTTCGCTTCAAAGTTGAAGACTAAGCTGGTTTAGTAGAAAAATCGTGACCTAAGCTTCTCTTAAAGGTACCATTAAGTGTACGCATTGTTACTCTTTAAACCTAAGTTCGCCTAAATAAAATAAATAAATAGAGGTTTAAGTATGAGCATACAGAATACATTTACTACTCTCTATAATTACAAAATTGAATCTTAATAAATTATAAAACTTTAAATAGAATAATCCATTTATTTTAGTATACATATTTTAAGCGGGTTTTAAGTGGACCATACCTTACATGCCTTCGAATTTTCGAAAATAGGCACTGAAGCCTCTGACTACCCTGCCACAATAAAAACGGGAGTGTGTATATACAAGTCGTAAAGCGTATGTTTATGTTAGTTATGAGATTCTATATTTTACCTAAGTCTATAGTGATTCTTATAGTCCGCCGAGTGTGTATGAGAAGATGTATGAGTGTCAATGAAGCGACAATGGTCTGTCAGGATCGGGACAAATGGAGTTCCATGATTTCT
This sequence comes from Leucoptera coffeella, assembly GCA_030578115.1. Classification (NCBI taxonomy): domain Eukaryota; kingdom Metazoa; phylum Arthropoda; class Insecta; order Lepidoptera; family Lyonetiidae; genus Leucoptera; species Leucoptera coffeella. Next base: position 237,725 of record JAMBLF010000417.1, read on the forward strand.
GCCTACCCCTCTACAGGGAATCAGACGTGATGTGTATGTATGTATGTCTATAGTATACCTAAAGTACTTCATTTACTTTCTTAAACTAACTAAAATTGAAAGTAACTATTCAGTACTTAGTACCAACATTGTGTATTTAAATGCCAATTCAAAATACATTTACAAATTAATTCAATTAGTACATTGCATTAATTAATCGCTAATTATCATTGGACTGATTAATTGCTTTTATCAACAAGTTCAATTAAATACACCGGTCATACGAGATTTTGACAATCATTAATGAAGATTGCCTTTAATTGAAGGCCCATGGTTCAATGGGTTGGGTTAAGTTTGCAATAAAAAAATATTTGTCATATATTTGCACCAGATTACGTTACAAACAATCTCTAAGTTTACAAGGTGAATGCTTGTTAATGTTATATGCTTAATATAGTAGTGCCTATAACCACCGAGTGTGTATGAGGAGGTGTATGAGTGTCAGTGAAGCGAAAGTGGTTTGTCAGATTGGGGCAGATGGGGATCCGTTATCTATGCTTACCACTCTGATATGTATGTAATTCGATTAAATACTTCTGTCATACAAAATTTCGACAATTGCTGGAGAGGGCTTTCATAATTGAAAGAGCTTGGTTCAATGGTTTGGGTTAAGTTTGCAATAAAAAAAGTATTCGTAGTAGCTCAGTTGTTTGAGGCTTGACTCTGTATCAGTGGGCACAGGGCTCAAATCCTGCTTGAGCATGTACCAATGGAAATGAAATACATTTTCGTAATAAAAATTCATTTGCAATATGCATCGAATACTACGGTGAGAGAAAATATCTAGAGGAAGCCTACCTGTTTCCTGAACAGGTAATAGTTAATACTCTTAGATGGCGACACGGCTTACCACCTGTCACATTGAGTACTGACTATCTGGTCAACATGTGAGCTCAAGGGTGGTCATAGAAATACTACCTTCTTATTGCGGAGATGGACACCTGAACCTCTGACTACCCCGTAAGGGATAATGATCGTGAATGCCTTTGTCTAGTTTGTTTGCGATAAAATTAAATGAATGATTACTTTAGCAATCAGGGTCAGTACTAATGCAACAAAAGATACATGGATTAAATACTTGGTTCGTTAAGTTTATGAAAACCCTATTTCTAGAACACTAGTTTACTTCTAGGTTTAACTAGTGTTGCTAAAAGTGACCTAGGCGATTTATGTCCAAGGTTTTTCCACCCCAGAAGGGAATAAGAGACGTGAATAAATATGTATTTATAAAGTCTAACCATTTTTATACGTATAAGTCACTTAGTCACATCTTAATTGTGCTTAGAATTCATAATCATTCATTATTCTATATTATTAACTATCATTAAATATATATTCATATATATAACATTATTAACAGAATGTGTTAACAAAGAGCCATTCTATCCCCAACCAACAAAGAAACAATTTCAACAAAACAATTCAATTCAATAAGAATCAATTCAATTAAAAGCATTGTCAGTGTAAAATCCACTCCCTTTTTTAAGCCGCGCTGAATGCACCCATTTGTGCTTTGAAAGGTTGGCCGGCGATCAATTAAGCAAATTAAAGGGAATCATTTCAATTGAGATTCAAATGGAGTCCATCGGTGCTCGTTTGCGATAAGGCTGGCTGAACACTTCGGTATTATACAAACAAATCAAGCCTTTACTTTCCTAAAGAATATACAGAGACTCAATATAATGGTAATAATAAATACATACATACATATACATCACGCCTGATTTCCTGTAATGGGGGAAGGTAGAGGTCACGGATGCCTATTTGTCCCGATCCTGGTAGAGCACTTTCGTTTCACTGACCCACCTCCTCGTACACACTTGGCGGTTATAGGTACTCTCAACGTCAACCTTTTGCAATATAGCGTCTATCGGACTGTGATATGTCTAATTGGGCTGGCCCCAACGTAACTGCCCTTCCACTTCACATATATTCCTTTTCTCAATCTACTATCATTCATTCAGTTTAATAGGATTATAACATAAAAAATACATTTCATTTAATTAAATATCAGTCAGTTCAATAAAGACACCTTTGTATCACCCGACGTTTCTACCCAGCTGCATAGCAGTGGCTTAGGTAAGTATTTGTATCTTTATTAATTTATCCTGATACAACCGGTCTCATGTAGTATATAAAATGAATATAAATCGTGAGTGTTTCAAAATAACTATAACTAATGTGCTTTATGCTACGTACTCCAAATGATATATGAAATAGATGAATACATGCTTTTACGACTAGGTTGTCACAACATCACTATCTAGGACAATTTCGAACGATTCTGACAACAGACTATCACTAACATTACTCTCTTGTAAAATATAACATGGCAAATGCTTTACGACTTGTGTATACACACTCCCTTTTTATTGTGGCGGGGTAGTCATAGACTTGAGTGCCCATCTCCGAAATTTTGAAGGCATGTTAGGTATAAACCACTCAAAGCTCTCGTTTCACTAGATAGACAGTACACAACGTGACAGGGAGTGAACCGATCGCCGTATACTATGTATACTAGCTATTAGACATCGCGAGAGACATAAAAAATGTATATTTATATAGAATGTGTATAAAAATATATTTATTATTCCTCAGTATACCACCATCTTTAGGGAAGCTCGGTTGTTGAAATACTTAGATTTTAGTTTTCAATGAAAAGAAAAATCTCGGTTCTTTAGTTTGTTAAGAATTAAATAAAGCAATTTCTCTACAATTTTTCTTTCTTTGAGGATAAAAGGCAATTTTAATTGCCTCTAAGTCAATTAGTAACGATTTAAAAAGAATAGGTTAAATAATATAAGAATAAGGTTACTATTTAAATGAACATCTTATAGTACCGAAATGCATACCAATATAGATCGATTGTACACCAAAATAATACACTCCCAACCTAAACCTAACCTTTGGTGTATGTTTAGCTATATATATTGGTGTATATTACAGTATTTTGGATAAGCTTTCAATTATTTTCCTAAAATTAATAGTTTTGAATGTCCATATACGCAATTAGGTCATTTTTTTTTATATATACCATATATTTTTTTGTATATACCAAGTTTTTATACAGATCAAATTGGAGACATTCTTCTCAAGGCGGGTGTACGCAGCGTGAAGAACAGAAGAGCATGTATGAGAAGGTTAATTGGTGTGAGTGAAGCAAAAGAGTGTCAGGATCGTTCCAGGTGGCGATCGATAGTCTCTTCCTGTTGGGGACGTAGAGGCGTAACCTAACTAACCTAACCTGTATAGGTGTGTTTGTAAGTTTTTACCACATAGTCAGCACCTGACGTCATAGATGGTGTCACCATATGCAAATATGTATAAAGAGCTGTTTAATCGTCAATGAAGCTAAAGTAGTTTAACAGGATCAAGTCCAATAGAGATCCGTATCTCTGCCTACCCCTGTAATGAAACAGTTATATAGGATATTTGTCCTATTTCTAAAGTTGTAAGAGGATGGGCTAGCAACCCACAATCAATTGCGGATGTGATGAAGTAAGGATCGACCGCTAATGGGCCATGAATTTCGAAATGAACATGAAAATCGTAATTCTGTCATAAAGTACTGATTTACAACTTATTTTATGAACCATTGAGGAAGCCATTTCAATTTAACTTTCGCGTACACTGTAAATCATGATAGATATAATTGTAACCGTGTTGATGTTAAGCAGAGCTGCGTGTGGTCGCTATTTGGATGGGTGATCATTTTAGATGTTTACTTGGTTTTTAGGTGAGGCATATTTATAGTAAGGAAACCTGCCTGCTTGTCAAAATAAGTAATAATAGGTATTTGTATTGTACGGTATAGTTTTCACATATCATGTAGTATATTCAATACAATTCCAGTCAATTATCGAGTCTAAAATACGTAGTTTCACAGTTGCTAAAGACTGCTGATGGTTGAATATTCAACTTCTGTTTACCCCTCAAAAGTTGCTTTAATCATCTAGATTGGTAACAGTATCTCTAGCTAATACCTTCTTAGTTGCAATATCGGATCCACAATTCTCTGTTTATATAAATTAGAATAATTTCTCAATTTATTAACTATAAAATGGGCAGGTCGTATCGCGATAAAATTAAATAAACATTTAGATACCTTAGAATAATTTCAACTGATTGCTATAAGACTAAACACAAAAACGCGTTCACGATCATTAACCCTAGCGGGATAGTTTGATTGTTATCTACTTTATAAAGTACCTTAAATAAAATGCTCAGAAAGACTAGTATTATTCCATTCACGTCAAGATTAGCAAAAGTATATGTATGTTAATATGTTCTCTGAATACTGTGTGCATTTCGTATGAAATTCCGTACCGCGTTCACCTTTGCAATAAAAGTGACACAGCCCCGGGCTTTCAGCTTGCAGAAGCAATGTCTTTTCGAAATGAAAAGACTGGAATATTCAGTCACGTACATTTCGAGAGAAATGCGTTTCTAACGTTATTTGCTTCAATGAAATTGTTGGTTTAAAACGTGGTTTAGTAAATGTGTTGTGAAAGCGGAACTAATTATTATTTAACGATATTATATGAATGAGTAGAGATATTTTTACTTTTGTGATTTTATGATGAAGTTAATTACAGGGTTTGTATTTGATGTCCAATTAGGTTATTAACAAAGGAATTATTTTCTAAAATATTGCTTTTTTGAATCGTTTTCCTGTGAAGGAAAACATTTTGAGGAAACCTGTGTATATATTCTTTGGATTATTTATTTCTATAGGAAAAACTAAAAAAAGAAACTATAATCATAGATTGTTTATGTAGATTTATGTCAAATGTATTCATATACCATACACACATATAAGTCCTTTAATCTATTTCGAGATGGACAGATCCTTGCTGAGATAAAAACATTTTCTTTATCACTTATTACAATGTACTCGTAAATATATTGGTGTATTTATGTCATATAGAACATCAGAGACAGACTGCTAACCTATCGCCTAATAGATACCATATACCCCTAGTCTCTTAGTCACCTCCTACGTCATGCCAGGAAGAACGGCAGCTAGTTAGCATTCTTTTTACGTCCCAGTCTAGCACAGAACGTATATGCATATGATTTATAAGCTTAAGCACTGTAAAGTAATTATTATTGAAGCAGCCTTTATACGTTAAATGCAGTGGACGTATTACTGTATTATTACGGTTTGATAGCTCACCTAAAAGGCTTTGTGTGGCGTGACCTTACTATGGAACAAAACATGATATAAAAGAATAATTATTAACTTATTCATACATGTACCTTCTCATACATGCTCTTCTTTTCTTCACGCTACGTACACCCGCCTTGAGAAGAGTTAATTAATTAATAAATTTATGATATATGTACATCAAATTGTAATTTCTTCTGAGTTAGTCAGAGATTTTACTGTTCATGCAAGAGATTGATTACCAGGGCTAGCTTATGTTTATCTTGAAGCTTTTACTAAATATTTTACAGTCAGCGTTATGAAGATTTTTCTTATTACTAAATATATTCAATGAATTTTGACAATTCCGAGAATATGTTTCGTCTTCATTTTCACTGAATAGGATCACAAAATTCTCACTCACAACCATTCTTCTTATACGTGCTTTCAGTTCCTCATTCTACGTTGTGTTCTATTTTCATCCATCCGCTCAACATTCCCAAACAACCTTCAACATACTCATAACCGTTCTGTACTTTATTTACCTACTAATGTTCTTTTAAACCGTATCCTTCACGTATTACTTTAATGTCTCCTTATCCGTATATATGTTAGCATCATAGTATGTTATACACTCTATGTCTACAACTAGCGAGGTTTTTATGCCACTGATTTACAATAAGTTCTACGCTAATTAACATTTTCATACATGCTCTTCTGGTTTTAACACTGCGTACACCCTTGACAAGAATGTCTACAATTTCATCTGTATTATAAAATGGTGAAATTCCTTTCAAGACAGTGTTGGTTAGGGCACATGGAGCCAAACAAGGGCATACACCAAAGTGAAAAGTAAAGTTGGACGGGGTAGGCCGCGTAAAACTTATACACATCGAATTGGAACACGTTTAAATGAGAAAAGCATGTAATATATCCTCTCATATTATGAGAAGGTTAATACGTGTGAGTAAAGCAAGACAGATTTGTCAGGATCGTTCCAGGTAGCGATCGATAGTCTCTACCTATCCCGTTGGGGTCGTAGACATATTATGTACGTATGATTTACGATAACACGTTAATAATAACACCTTTATTAAGATACCCACATTGACACAATAATATGAAATAACAAATAATGCTTATAATAACTATTTATTAAACAAGACCAAAATAACATTACATTCAGACAAACTATATTTCATTACAATATTTGCTGTGGTAATTTCAAAAGGCGTCCAGCTCGGCGAGTGTCTGTAGAACCCTTAAGACTCCACAGAGCCGCTGATTTTCAGACGTTACCTCATACTTTGACGTTTAGTCGTTTTTTAATAATAAAGCTCCATGGTAAGCCCTTAAAGCGAGAGGTGTGATAATCGATATCTGCACCAGACTGTGCTATTACAGGCCCTACCTCCATCGTGATTGTAATACGCTGTCTCTCCCACAGTTCAACGTTGCCATGATTCAACTAACGCTTGGTGAAGGACTGACAATCAACCGCAATGCAAAAGGCAATGCAACGTGTAAAGCATAGCAGTTTTGTTTCAAACAGAGATTAGGTATTCTCATTATTTTCTTCTCTTGCAAGTGATTTCGCTTTGTTGTTATTTTGTACACACTCGGTGGTTATAAGTAGTTATAATGTTACCTTTACGCTACATACATACATACACATCGCGCCTGATTTCCTTTTAAGGGGTAGGCAGACAGCATATATCCCTATCTATCCCGATCCAGACAAACCTCTTTCGCTTTATTAAAACTCATACACACTCAGCGGTTCGGTTATAGGAACTTCTTTCGCCACCTTATTATACACAATAATATATTAAGCATAAAACATTTACGATCATTCATCTTTGTAGAGTTGGAGGTTTATAATCTACTGCACATATATCACGTAGATGTTAGACGTAACCTAAGATACGCAGCTTAAAACCATAAAGTGTAATCGAAAGTTATATATGTATAAATATATATATATATATATATATATATATATATATATATATATATATATATATAAACATAAACATCAACGTCTTTTATCCCTTTTATAGTAGACAGAACCTTTGAGACATTAAAACATCTTATTCGTCACTTATTAGCACGAATATTGAGGTTGCGATGTCATATGGAATAGTAGTGACTGGTTGCTAGCCCATCACTCATTAGATTCGATATACCTCTCAATCTATCTAAATTTATTTAAAGCCCATGTTAAAGGTAGTTGGAATTTCTTCTTTTTCTTGTTAATATACCTAAGAGAGAGTCCTAGACAAGATGACTTTGAATACTAAAATTTTATCCCAAATATCAGGTTTGGTAATATTTGAGAAAGCTATTCGAACCTATATTACAGAGATCTCAAATATCTTGTTAAGAACTTAAAATATCTAATTTCAAGCGAAGTTTTCTTGTTAGTAAGCCGGAAGGTGGGTTTGTGAGGCCATTAAATGAGCGAGATATATAGTTTTAAGACATTCGCGATTTATACTCATGATTAATAACTAACGGGACTTATCGCGTATGTTTTTATATGATAAAGTTACCTTTATTAACCCGACGTTTGGCTATGTTTCAGCAGCCATGGTCACGGGCAGACTGACGTTAGTTATTAATCATGAGCGTGATATAGTCAATATTATCTTAAAATAAAGAATTCGGGTGCTATCAGATAATCAGTGATGCTGTTTAGCTACAGTAAATACTGGACAGCACTCTTACTGCACCGAGATTATAATGTATATGATGAGTAAGTAATGTATGAATCTTTATTTCTAACTAAAATTTACATTTCTACTTATTCACCTCGTTATTCACACTGTGCTGTATGTTTAGATTGGTTCATATAAGGCACTATAACCATAAAAATAACATACATAAATACATAAACATCACGCCCGATCCCCTGTAGAAGAATAGGCAGAGATCACGAATCCCCATTTGTCCCGATCCTGACAGACCACTTTACTTTCATTGACACATCTTCTCATGCACACTCGGCGTAAAAAATATTTTTTTTTTTTAAATATTTTTTGTTTTTCATATAAGTATTCAATTGATTGAAATTACAACACTTATTTAGTACCTTAGCGCATAAGGTTATAAAAAATTAAACGATAGAAAAGTTGATGAAACAAATAAATATATTTCACGGTTATAGAATGTTGTGTTGGACGCCTCCTGCTAGGTGGACCGATAACCTGAAGATCGCTGATAGTGGCTGGATGAGTAAATGTATTTAGGCGTACTTTTTTTTTTTACGTCTAGCAGTGGACCGCTGTAGACTGATTAATTGATATATAATTAAACTTGCAATCTTTTTTATGTTTCCACCTGTTTCCTGGCCCCAACCTGATCTAGGCTAGCACGGTAAAGCCTAAGTGTGTCGTTCCTCCCACCATTTGCATTTTTATGAGCCAACCCAATCTCTTACGACACGGGAATCGAACCTGGCTCTCTAAGAATGAAGAGTCAGTTCGGGTTAGTTGAGAAAGGTATATGCTGTGTCATTGTCTGCGAAACTTAAATGTTTTTGGACTATAATAGGTGAATGAGTATGTGGAGATAAATGGATAAAGATACGAGTTTTATTAACGTATGTATGTGTGGAGGTGCATATAGGAGAGAACTCTAGAAACAAGTCTTTGGTTAAAAATCACTGTTTATCCATGAAGGCTTCTTAAGATAGCAGCAAATTCTCTATTAGGAGAATAATAATTCGATTTATAAAAATATTGGGTGTTTAATATTTTATGAAAAACTGGTTTGATAAAGACATATATTGACGACATTGGTTGGTAACAATATTTTTTTATTTAGTTCATTTATTAATATTAATTAACATCCTTAAAAAATGACAAACCTGACAAAGAATGAGGTTTAAAGATAATATATGAATACATGGTTGAATGAATAATGATAATACATGAAATCTGGAACGTAAAAAGAATGCTAACTAGCTGCCATCCTTCCTGGACTGTCGTAGACAGCGACTAAGGGACTAGTTGTAAATGGAGTATATTTGGCGATGGGCTAGCAACCTATCACTTATGTTCCATCATGACAACACAACCTCCAATATTCAAGCTAAAAAGTGACTTAGAAGATATTATATCTCCGAGGTTCTGTTCACCCCAAAACTGATTAAAGGCCGTGAATGTATATATGTATACATAATATATACCATGCCAAAGACCGGCAGATATTCACGAACACAATAATCCCATATCAGCATGGTTCAGCCCATTACATATTAATAAAGTTCATTTGTTGACCTCTCAAACAACCTTTGAAGGCTAACGGACCCGTAGTACCATTTTAGTTGGAGGCTACGAGATTTACATCGTAGCACACGTAGCATGGTTGAAATGCTAAAGGTTGCTACGACTATATGTAGATTAGGTTTAATCAGGCCACTAGGTTAGGTGGAATGATGGGCGTACTACGAATTTTGTCTTCTTACAATTTGCATATGCATAATGTTTATGGGTGTGACAGTACCTTGAGGTGAATTAGGTCTAAGGTGCTTTTAGGGCTTAAACAAGGCTTAGTGTTTAAATTTAAAGCTATGAAATATTCTCGACTTTAGTCCAATTCATGTATACTAGACAACTTACTTTAGCATATTTCATAATCGAATACAATAATAAGAACAAGCATTTTTATGTCCTTTTAAGGTAGTTAGGTAGTCAGAGGTTTGCGTGTCCATCTTTCTGATTGTGGAGGCAGTAATTCCATGGTCACCTCGCACCGACGTGTTTACGTGTTAATAAGATAGTCAGTACTCAATGTGACTAGTGTCAAGTTTTACAAGCAGATTAGCTGTTAGGAATAGGTAGGTGCCGTTAAGATGGTTTCCCTTATAATGGTTCATAAAAACAGATAAACGCGTAAACGACTATTAACCCTTGCAGGGTAGTCAAATGTTCAGGCTTCCATCTCCGCTATTGCGAAGGTAGTAATTCTATGGCCACCTCGAACCCACGTGTTGACCAAGTCAGTACTCAATGTGACAGGTGGTAAGCCATGTCGCCATTCTCAACCAGTAACTATTACCTGGTAGGTTTCCGCACGATGTTCCTTACCATATTATTCGACTATTTCGTAAATGTATTTTTATTACGAAAATGTACAAAGAAATTAATTATACTTCATTTAAATTGGTTCATGCTCGAGTGAGATTTGAACCTTGTACCCACTGATACAGAGTCAAGCCCCAAACAACTAAGCAAAAACTCATAAAATCAGCTGCTTTCTTAATATAAAGCTCTACACAACTTGGTTATTATTTAGATAATGAAAATAAAACTTCAAAATAAGAATATTTTACATTTATTTCTGTAAAAGCATCGTTCTATTTACACACATATTTATTATTAAATTTGATTCAAATTGAGTTTAAATTAAATTTTATCACCCAAATTTTCTAATTTAAACAATTTTATAACTTATAATAATAATTCAAAACATTCGCAATATTACAATCAATTGCTGAGATATAATAATAAAACATAAACATACATGTATACAAAATTGTTATAATGAAATACCTATGTGTCATTGAAAAAAAACTTACCTAATATTAAACTCATATATCACTATCCAATTTACATACATTTGTTTTTCTAAAACACAATTATCGGGAATATTGTAGAACTGCCCTGTACGTCAATACCTTAAGTAACAGGACTACAGAAAATTCTGACTATTGTAACAGTAAGGTGAGGATTAATTTAAAATTTTAATCATGTATATTTTGTTCCAAATAAATATAAGAAATTCACATGATATTCATATTTCATATACTGAGATTTTTTCCTCAAAATTCAAAGAGACAGTGTCGTGTAATAAGTAATAAAGGTATTCCCGAAAATCATAAAAGAAATAGTTGTAAAAGAAGCATTAACATAATTCTTTGCATTAATTATTTGAATAAAACATTATATATATATATATTGCACGCGTAAACGAAAAAATTGAAAATTTCTATAAAAACTTTGGTAGATAAAATCGTATTATTTCGATACATAGACACATATAAACATCCATCTGAATATACCTATTGTACAGTATGACATTATAATCCACATCAAATAGAAAATTTTAATAAGTCTTCTATAATACTAGTACTTTTTCTAGACTAGATTAATACTATAGTTATTGCTGATTACATAGTAGTATCCCGCTTTAAACATATAACATTTAGATGTCCATTAAATACTTTTTAACACAGATGTTATAATTTACTAAACAGGGATTTATTGATGTAAATAACTTAATTATTATTATATATAATACCACATTATTCTTGTAAATAGGCGATATATTATATAGTTATTAAACAAAAAAGTTTATTAAAAAATTAATAATAGTGATGATTCATGTGTGAGAATACATTAATATAATGTTGTAATTACTCGAAAAAAAATATAGGTAAAGAGAAAGAATTAAGTTATTTACATCAATTTAATCTAAAACACGTTAAAAAACAATCGGACGGAAAAAACATAAAATTTTAACATGTTTTTACAGAACATTCGTACTAATATTTTATAGAACATAACAAAATATTTTTAATATTATATTAAAATTTCAAAGTATTCACAACCTTATTTATTTTTTCGCAAAACTACACATTCATTATATTTGGAATTATTAACTACTGTAAAATTGGGTTTCCAATATCTACTTTAAAATTACAAATAATATTTTGTAAAATTTAATACAAATGTATTAGTTAAAAAACAAACACCATAATTGAAATATTAACTTTAAAAAAAAAATAGTTTTTTTTTTAGACAAAATTAAGGTTGGATTTTCAATCTGAAATTATAAACTCCAAATGTCTTAAAAATAAACAATTAATTTTCAAATAAGGCACCCCTAGATATATAATTATTGCTTGAAATAATAATACTTATTATCTACAACGAATATATTTATATATATACGAATACATTTTATTTAATCAAATACATTTTGCATAATACTAAAAAGATATAATGGAAATAAATATACTGTGTTTTATTAAGATACCAAACCATAATTTAATTCATTTACGTTCAGAATTTCAAGATATATGTGAAAGGAGATAAGATAATTGTGAAAAATGAAACGTAAGGGTATTCTAATGTCAATTTTACCGCCAACGCGATATTAAGGTTGTCATGACAACGTATTTATATGTAAAATGGCGGTGTATGGCACGAAAATAACTTAGAACAATAGATTCTTAAAACAATGAATTTTACTATCTCATTATAATTGAACTATATAAAGATAGCTGTAAAAATGTCAAAATAAATGAATAAGAATTTCCATTCAATATAATTTTAGGAGATTCACTTCGATTTATACTCATGATTAATAACTAACGGGACTTATCGCGTAATTTTTTATATAATATAAAGTTACCTTTATTATTATTAACCCGACGTTTCGGCTACGTTGCAGTAGCCTTAATACTACTTTACACGTACGTTACGTCGAGTTAATAATAAAGGTAACTTTATTATATAAAAACTTACGCGATAAGTTCCATTCATTTACAATTTTGCAAATTTACATACAAAGCGCGTTTATTACGCAATTTAGATAAATATCACATAACCAGCTATGTAACCCATCGGGCTACATTTTACTAGACGTAAACAGTGATGTGGTGTATGGTTAAGGTATAATGACCTAGATTAATACAAAACTAACTTCAAACTGAGTTGATTCTACAAAAAAAATACTAAAAGTAATATATGGCCACAGATAATATAATACTACAATATAACTATACATGTATTACGTTTTAATATGGTAACAAATTTAATAAATATCAAATAATCAAATAATTAAATCTTTATTAATGTCCATAAAAAAAAATACAAATTATATAAGCTATACAATACGTGTCATAAATATTTACAGTTACTTCGACATAAAATTACATAAACCAAAAAATAAAAAATAGTTTACACGACATAGTAATTACAAAATTACACACCTAACCTAGTTTATTATTTACAAATAGAAAGCATGGCTAAAATAATACTAGTTTCACGCAATTTACATCTCAAATACTCATTAAGCCTTAAAAAATTGGGACATTTTGGGATATACTTATTTTGTTAATCTCTTTACTGGATTATACAAATTTATTCTAAGGAAATTGTGGTAAATTTTAGGTGAAAATAAAACTCTAAATATTACTATATAAAGTTCAAAATACTTCCAAGTTGGTTCAAAGAGCATTCACTTTGAAGAAAGATGATACTGCAATCGATTATACATTCTATTTCCAAGCAACCAAAGTCCATTATAGGATGACAGTGAAAAATCTATTTTGCAAAGACAAACTGCTTGGACGAGAACCTTATTAAAATCAATGAGATTTTTCCATTAATTCATGTTACACTAAGAGAAATTAATACTCAGTGAGGACTGGAGAACATAGATATAATATCTCAATTTGACCATATATTATTATACTGACCCGTTCATTTAAACACAAATATTTTCGTCAAATCAGAACCATTGACAAAGAACTATTGACCACTGATCTTTAATATTACAGTCGAGATCTTGATACAGGTGATTGGTTGCTAGCTCACAGCCCAATAGATACTCTGACTATCTAAAATGAACCTATTTACATTCTAAAGTCCTTTCATCCTTTTCAGGGTATTAAGAGAGTATCAACTCCGTCATATTTGACATAACTATCAAGATCATTTTGACATTAATTAGTAACTAAGGTGATAGGATGCTATAGAATTCGCCAAGCCTTTTGGCAAGCACAGGCATAAAGCTAAGGCTCTAAGGGTCAATTCACACTAGCGCAGAGTCGAAACGCATTGAAGTGTTTATCCGAAACTAAACATAAGAAGCTCAACCCTAACTACACTGCTTAACGCACTTATTGCTTCAGACTTTTTAAAAGAACACGTGTATCTTAAGTATTCATTCGTCTGTGTGACCACGTCAATAAAACTTCTTTTTATTTGTTAGAAGTAATTTGTTTTATGCAGTGAAGTTTAGGTTGAATGTGGATATGTTAAGTTTTCGATTGACGATTCATCATCATCATCAGCCTGTCTGAATCCACTGTTGGACATAGGCCTTTCCCAAATGACGTCACTTCTCCCTGTCAGTGGCCGTTCGCATCCATTCGATGCCAGCCAACCTGGGTTGACGCGGTCTCCACTCTTGGACTTTTTCGCTATAGTGACCATTAGTTCTTCTACATACGTGACCAGTTCAACTCCACTTCTACGTGCTAATTCTAATCATAATGTCGGTAAAAGTTCTCTGGCGTATCACCTCATTTCTGATGCGATCTACCAGAGAAACCCCGAGCATTTCTGCTCCATACCACGCTGAGCTTGAATTTGTGGGCTAGTTCGCAGTAAGTATTGAGTGATAATGTCGTTTCGCTTCATTTTTACTATTCGCTAGTATAAATTGACCATAAGTGCGAGCGAGCACACAAACGGCTATCCTGCTCGTTTTATGACAGCGAGTGACAGGACGCTGGGCGGATGTTAATAGGCTAAATAGTCAAAGAATTCCTAAGGTTCATTAGTCATATCTTACGATGTGTGAGGAAGTAAAACAGTGTTCTATGTATGTTCTAGCTAGTACGATTTAAAATTGTACTTATCTATGTTTAATGGGGATTGAACTTGGAATCTAATCTACTAACATGCCTTGAGGTTAGGATCTCTGCCTACTACATTGAAGGAAAACAGTATTTGTGTATTTAATTAATATAGGAAAGAACGTTACTAATATTATATGTATGTGAACCTTTAAATAAATACATATATAGGACTGCGTAATATTTTGGAAACAAACATATTATTATAGGGAAAAACGAAAGAAATTACATAGCACATCAAACACTTTAAAAATTTTAATTCACCACTAATGAAGCGTTATCATCCCCTTAGTATCTTAAGAGAGCCGTTTAATATCTATGCGTAAAGAAATACACATATTTTCAAACAAAGACTATATAAAACTACTATAGAACTACTATACTCGTAAATTTTGATTCTGTCTAGACAAAAGCAGGTTTAAAGTGGAAGAAACGATTTCAATGCTGACTTCAGTGGTATTTAGATCTCTACCTACTCTGTTTTGGAATACAGTTTTGATAGTATTATAATTAAACTCATCATTAGATGTGACACTATATACAACGGTAGAATTTCAATGCTAAGAGACAACCAGTGTCAGGCAAATGTTTTGACTTTCAATGAATGTACTGTACTTGTACTTATGTTAAATAAAAATATTTATAATAATATTTAATATTTGGACATGATTACACCAATTGAACTAGCCCCTTGGTAAGTAAATTTAAGATTTGTGTTAAGGGTACTAGTCAACGTATATTTAAGAAATATGTACTTATTATATATAGATAAATATCTGACTGGAAAGCAGTAGAAAAGCGTTGCTCTTAACTCTGCCACCACCGGGAATCGAACCCGAGACCCCACGATTAGCGTACAGGTGTCTAACCGATCGCGCCACGGAGGTCGTCAAATGTGATTTGACTCCGACTTTATAATCATCGCTTATGTATTATTATTTCCAAACCCTAATAAATCGCTGTTAAGTCAGTGTATTACCAATTAATTTGTTCTTTGTTCTTCAAAATAAATTAACAGGGTTTCAGCCGAATAAAAGTTTTAATACCAATACCTAAGGTTTCATATTGGAAATTAAACCCTAAAGGTTAATGGGTGTGAGTGAAGCAAGAGAGATTTGTCTAAATCGTTCCAGGTGGCGATCGATAGTTTCTGCCTATCCCGTTGGGGACGTAGAGGCGTGAATTGTATGGTATTGGAAGTCCTGGTTACAGATATACTAATATTTTTTCATATTATTTACGCATAGAAATCAAACAGCTCATATTCTATACAAATTACTTGCTAATCTTATTTTATATACACACTTAGAATCAAGGATGAAAGCTATATTTCTAGTGACTATGGGTTTTTAACTAAGTATATACATTTAGTTTATCTTTATTGCTAAATACTATATATACTGACTTATAAGTTAATGCAATGATGCATTGATGACTTAACAAAAAAGAGCGTAACTTGAAATTGACAACTTTCTAAAGTTAGAGTAATGACTTGAAAAGAATTTAAGCATTTATTGACAAAAGGTATAATTTAAAAAATATTAAAATTAAAACGAAGGAAATTTGATATTTTGTTGTGTTAAATAACATGAAACAATAGAGTTAAAATGTCAAATGACTTTGCAATATAATTCCAGTAAAATATGTTTCTATTCACAATACCGTGAATATTCACAGTTGCCTTAATACTGCTTCAATACTCGTAGATACTGAGTGATTGAATTAATTAGAGCTCAGTAAATACTAGCATCTCCAATAAGCAGATTGAAGAGAATTTCAAACAGAGGTCCTCAAATGTCAAAGGGCATAACTCAAAATTTGTAAATTTCAAGAGGTTGTATTTGCCTGGACAGGTAAAGATGATATATATAACGAAATATTAACTCATTGGCATTATAGCTTGCTTAACATACTTAAACTTAGTTTTTTCCTATAATACGATACTTTTACAATAATAAAAACTTATTTTCAACACGAAAATCTCCACTCTAATTTATGTACATAAAAAGATAAATATTCATCAGATCTTTGATAATACATCGGAAAAGAAATTTATTTACACATTAATTACTTAACGATTAATCTTACGTACACTTTGGTAAATACCGAAAATCCTAACCTACAAAGTAAAAAAGTAGGAAGTAAAAAAAAATACAAACACCTCCAACTACTTCGAAATTACGCTAAGACAACCATATTCTCGTTCACAACTAGGTATTTGATACCCTACTAAAATTAAAAATTTCTTATTACACCTTTCTTGCACCACACTAAATTTAGTCCTTTGAAACTTCACTGTTTTTTTGACCAGTTTCTTTTCACAGCGACGCTAAATCAGAGGTACGTCTCGAAGGTATTGGTACCCTAAGCTGAGCAGATCCCCTTCTTTCTAGCCTCTCTAACGCGTCCAAATCCGACGCACTTCTCTGACAAAAGCTGCAAAACGCACAAGCTATAGTATTCTTGAACGCATTCCTAAAGTCCCTGTTGAAATACGCGTAAATGATCGGGTTTAAAGCGGAGTTAAAGTAGCCAGTCCAGAACATGATCGCGGTTACAGTGTCCGAATAAACGCACGTGTCACAAAGCGAAGTTGAGAGGTAGAAAAGGAAAAATGGCATCCAGCACAGTATAAACGCCCCCATGATAATTCCAAGGGTTCTCGCCGCCTTATGTTCTCTTTTCATTTTCAGCAGATTTTTGTCTTTGGTCGGCGTATTAGCATTGAGGTGCAAGGCGCCATTTTTATCTGACGTCACTTCCCTAGAATGTCGATGCATGAGCATAGCGTTTCCTGCACGAGCATGTAAAGCCTTTTCCTGCCGGTTCGCTTCCCGGAATATGGCGTAATAAGTGAACACCATGATGGTGCAAGGAATCCAGAAGGATATAGAGCTGGATATGACGGCATAAGGCTTGTTGACCTTGAAATCGCAGGCTTCAGGGTGCTGGGCCCTGAACTCCTGGTGCTCGCTGGTGGTGTACCAGCCCATGAAGATGGGAGCGTAGGAGATGGTGACCGGACTTAGCCAGGTCGCTGCCAGCATCACGAATGCCATCTGCAACAAAATGGAATTTAAGAATTTCCTCAGATTATATGTTAGTTGGTCGTGTATACTGAGATTATAATAGAAAGAAATCAGTTGACGGAAGGGCAAGTCTTAAAAGGTGACTAAATACAAAATGGTTTTTAAAATAATTTTGAATTTATAAGATTTTCAAATCCCCAGGTTTGTACCGATGACCAGATAAAATATTAAATAAAAAGTTTGTCAGTGCTGTTTTTATGGTGATCATTGCTACAAATGGCCAATGAAATATTATTACTGAATTCTAGTTCTCTTTGTTATTGTTTTGTTCAACCTTAAAAGGAATATGGGTAGAAATCTTCTAAATTTGGTTCTATTTATTTGAAGATTGTATATTACATATATGTTTATCAATGTAATATGTGCATGAAAGATATCTACGTATGATAAATATGTATAAATGATTCACTCTCGTAGTTTAAAGGGTCCCCAACCCATTCCAAGTATTACATACTCGTACACATTCATTTACGTCCTTTAATCATTTCCGGGGTGGACAGAACCTCATAGATACTATAATATCTCCTAGGTCACCTTTAAGCCGAAAGTTTCATAGCAGGTTGCTAAGCCAATACCCGTTAAATTCCATTTACCCTATTACACTAGTCGCCTCCTACGACATGCCAGTAAGAACGGCAGCTAGTTCTTCTTTTTACGCCCAGCACAAACTAGTACTAACAGTAAATAAACAAAACTGACCTTCTTAGTCATCTTGATCGGGTACTTGAGTGGTTTTACGATGGCATAGTAACGGTCCACCGAGATGCAGCACAAATGCAGTATGGACGTCGAGGTGAAGTATACGTCTGGAAAGAAAGGTAGATAGTTATACATAATTACGAAATAAAAAACCTCTTCATTAACCCTTGGACCGACGACCGTTGGAGCAAAGCGGTTCTCGATTGGCGACCACGTCTCGGTAAACGTAGTGTAGGACGCCCCCCTGCCAGATGGATGAGAGCCACGAGTGATCGTGTTTTGAGGCGTTACCTTGGAGAAGCCTACGTCCAGCAGTGGACTGACATAGGCTAATTGATTGATTGATTAACCCTTGGTAGTCAAAGGTATGGGTGGTTCTGTGATTGCGAAGGTAGTAATTCTATGGCCACTTCTAGATTAATACTCTATGTGAAAGGTAAGTCGTGTCGCTATTAACAAGTACTGACTATTACCTGTTCGGGGAAACAGGTAGGTTTCCTCACGATGTTTTCCCTCACCGTAGTTAGTATGAGGTGCATTAAGTAAATGTATTTCTTAATGCAAAAGTTCACATAGAAAATGGTACATGCACCGAGAAGTGAACCCTGTACCTACTGATACAGAGCTAATCTCTGAACAACGAAAGTTCTTCGAATATAAATAACATAGACTTAACATAAGTATAAGTGACAGATTGACGACATACTGAAAAAGGGTGACGTTAGAAGTACCTATAACCGCCGAGTGTGTATGAGGAGCGAAAGTGTTTTCTCAGGATCGAGGGAAATGAAGATCCCTTATCTCTGCATATACCTCGTAGGGAGATTGGTGTGATGTGAATTTGATAGCTAACGTCTTTTAATATCAAGCTTGGAGATAAAATATTTTCTCATTTTTCTACATTTTAGCTAAGCTAACAGTGTTGTGGTGGTATTTCTATGGAATATTACACACATATACAACACATACATATATGATGACAAGTTACAAGCGAAGACATACATATATATATATATATATATATATATATATATACATACACGTATATATATATATATATACTTATTTATTTATATATATATTTATATAATATATATATATATATATATATATATATATATATATATGTATGTCTTCGCTTGTAACTTGTCATCATATATGTATGTGTTGTATATGTGTGTAATATTCCATATAAATACCACGACAACACTATATATATATATATATATTCACGCTTGTACTTCCCTAACGGAATAGGCAGAGACTATCGATCGCCACCTGGAATGGGTAACAAATCTCTCTTGCTTCACTCACACCCATTGACCTTCTCATACATGCTCTTCTGTTCTTCATGCTATGTATACCAACTAGCCCGTGTATGAGATTCAAACCATTCCGAAATTAAAATAGCAAGTTCAAATTCTTCAAAATTTAATTAAAATTTCAAATATTTAACACTGTTTCATATTTATTTAACAAAACTCGTTAAAAATGTAATCTCACATTCTTTACTTAAAAAATTACATTGCTATTCAGAGGAGGAATGCTATCAGTGTTTTTGGAACCCTACCACCCTCCGACAGCCATGAAGATGAAATACATAAAAGATTTTGGTTTCACCCATTCCTTGTAAACTGTTTTGCCTTCATTGACAACCTAACACCTCCTCATACTCACCCAAAATAAATATTATTATAATAACGTACAACAAAGGTTAGCTTTGTGCTCATATTTTTTGGTGTGCAATTTAGTATTTTTATGACTTCGTTCATTTAAATTCCAGCCCTTATTTAATGGAATATAACGTAAATGTAATATAACGGCATAGAGGCGTTGTACATATAATTAGTTTCCCTTAAGAAAAATAGTTACTGTCTCGTGCTAGTCTGAGACGTAAAATGAGTCCTAATTATTCCCCGCATGTAGTAGGAGGCGACTAAGGGACTAGGGGTAAGTGATTCTATAAGGTAATGGACTGATAATGGGATGACAGGAGGGAAATGTATATGTAAAGGTAGTTATTATCGGAATCCCAGCTCTGGCATGTACCAATGAATGAAATTCATATGTGTTTTTCATTTACGTACATAATTTATAATCGCTAATATAAATAAATTTTAATGAATAATATGTATAACGGTGAGGGAAAACATTGTGAGGAAACCTGCGTATCATTCGGGATAAGTTACAGCCAATGCCCGTATATAGTAATACGGTTCACTTCCTATCACGTTAGGCGCTGTCTATCTACTGAAACGCAGGCTTTGAGTAGCTTATACCTAAGATGCCACCGAAATGTTGGATAGAGCACTGAAATTACAAAATAATCTTATTTTGTATTCATTATAAGTACAGAATAGTATTCATTGAAAGTCTTAACCCTAGAAAGATAACCATCCCACGACTTACGTAAAAGATAACCATACGCCTTAAAGGCGCACGATTTTTAAATGTGATTATATAATGGTAATAAGTAATATTTTGGCCAATAAATGTATTATTTTAGGGGTTTAGACTATTATTTAGAAATAAAAATGATATTTCGTACAAAATTATTTATTTTAAATATTTTTTTACAAAAAAAAATTATCTTCGTCAAAAATTTACAAAACTTTGCAGTCTTCTATGTAAATTGACAAAATTATGAGAAATCACAAAAGTAATGCAATTTTTTCGTATAAACTGGTTTGACTATTAAATAATCAATCTCAAAAATCAATTACTACATCAAAAAGGGCACTTTATAAGCAGGCATGACAAACTTCAATTCTGTGTTCACCACATAGTGTTTTTCGACATTTGGCGGAAGTAGTTTTCGGCATTCCTTTTTTTTTAGACGAGTACAGTAGTTACAGTAACGCCTTTCTTTGCTGGAGGCTCTTCGTTATCTGCAGAAGCTTGGCCATTGAGCTTTGGGAGTATATTTTCAATATTACTCCGAAAATATCTTGGCAAAGTGGGAGCATCTAATCTTTCCGACATCAAAGTGGCAGTTAGCCGAGTACTAAGTTTTTTAATGTTTTCTCGTCGGTTTAATGACTTTTCATTTTCAGACAAAACATTATGGTAATATATGATATACGAATTCACGAAAGTAATGTTCAAAAAACCATAAAACGTTGCCATAGGCCATCTATTAGTTTTCCTTGAACAAAACATAGCAAAACACATCTGATCGAAAGTCAACCCCTCTTTAGTTTGATTATAATTCATTAATATATCCGACTTGGCGGTAGTTGAGTTGAGGACACGTTCTTCGTCGCACGATGATAAGAAATAAACCATCTTTGATGGTTTGGGTTTGTACGAAACTAGCGTCAAAGGTCCATAGTAATTTTACAGCTGCAAACTGGTCAAGATCGTGTATATTTTTATTCCCCAAGGTTCTGTTGCATTTGATCATCTGCCAATCTTCTTTAGCTTGTCATATTAATATACTAAATGATCTCACTTCAAATAAAACACATGAACATCACTTTATGTTCAATAATACGACAGCAAAAAATCGCTCAAAGTTACATAAAAGATAACCATACGCCTAAAGAGCGCATGAGTTTGCTGTATTGTCTAAACTATGGTACTTACTGCGAAAATATGGTAATTACGTGGAAGAGTAGATCGACGATGGAGTTGGTTGAAAAGCACAACTCGATACGTATTGTCAGTCGAAAAAGACAGCACGATATTCATCGCGCGGGCGCCTTTGCGACGTAGGTTATCTTTCTAGGGTTAATACATTCAGTACTCAAGTAGCACAACCCTTCATAATAAAAAAGGGACTGTGTTCACAAGTCGTGAAGCGTATGTTATCTTACCTGAGGAGTTCCACAGATCGCATATTTCAGGGCTGAACACCCATTTTCCGTAGAACTGGACGCTGAAGTTGAACGGCATCACGGCTCCAGCCACCAGGATGTCAGCGAAGGCCAAGGAGACCACGAAGTAGTTGGTGATCACCCGGAGTTTCCTGGAATAAGTGACTATTGTAACAAAGATACGTTTATAGTTTTACTAGCGACCCGCTCCGGCTTTGCACGGGTATAAAATATATAGCCTACTCCACTATTTAATGGATGTTTTTACACATATAAACCGTCCTCTTGAATAACTCTATCTATTAAAAAAACCACATCAAAACCCGTTGCGTAGTTTCAAAGATTTAAGCATACAAAGGTACATAGGGACAGAGAAAGCGACTTTGTTTTATACTAGGTAGTGAAGAGATTCGCAATTTATACTCATGATTAATAACTAACGGGACTTATCACGTAAGTTTTTATATAATAAAAAAACCTTTATTAACCCGACGTTTCGGCTACGTTGCAGCAGCCATGGTCACGGGCAGACTCAAAACGTTCGTATATTAACATACGTTTATATACGAACATACAACAAAGACATACGCGTTACATTAACTCTTGCAGGGTAGTCAACGGTTCAGGTACCTATCGCCGCAATTGCGAATGTAGTAATTCTATGGCCACCTCGAAGCCATAGTTGACTAGATAATCAGTACCATTTACAAGCACTAACTATCACCCATTCATAGAACAATTATGTTTCCTCACGATGTTTTCCGTCAACGTAGTATTTGATACATTATAGTATTTTTATTATGAAAATGTACAAAGAAATTTATTTTACATGCTCAGACAAAATTAGAACCCTGTACCCACTGACACAGAGTCAAGCCCCAAACAACTGAGCTACGTCAAATTACAATATCTCCTAGGTCACTTTTTACGATGAATAATGGTGTCATAATGTAAGGTTGGTGACAATTTACAATAGCTAGCCTATCACCTAATATATTCTATACAGGGTGGCGCATTCAAAACGGTCAGTATGGGAAAGTCTGAAACTATAAGAGATACGAAGATTTGTTCTTAGGAACCATGTCACCGATTTTGATAAAAAGAAAAACTGCATTCATACTTTCTTTGAAAAAACAACTGTATCCAGTACGGGAATCGAACCTGGTTGCTTTGAAAAAAATAATTGGCTCTTTTCACTTTTTCTTTTTAAATATCGATTGTGTAGGTCTTAAGCTGTAAATGTCTCTATGAAACATGGTGTCGAAAATGAATGAAATGCATTGTTTTGGCATACTTTAGTTTATCATAGTAGTTTACATACACCGTAACAATATTCAACAGACATGTAAAATTGTCTCTATGACTGTTTGTAGTTTTGTTACTCCCCACTTGTTACATACACCATATCATGTGGCATTAGCATTGCATTTATCCTTTAAGGGGGTTTTGTTATCTACAGTAATCAAAAACTAACAATCTATTGAAAAGCCCACTTAAAGTGACGTGTTAAGCCATATTAGAAAATTTCTTGTGGGATTACGTTAAGGATGAATTTTACACAACAAGCAAGCATGACACCATTGAAGACCTAAAAGTAGCAATAAAGTCAATTGTAAGGCAACACCACATGAAAATACAAAATTCAATAGTAAGATCGTTACCTAAACGTGTTGAATATTGTATTAAAAACAACGGTGGTCACTTAGAAAATCTACTATGATAAACTAAAGTATGCCAAAACAATGCATTTTATTCATTTTCAACACCATGTTTCATAGAGACATTTACAGCTGAAGATCTACACAATTGATATTTAAAAAGAAAAAGTGAAAAGGGCCAATTTATTTTTTCAAAGCAACCTGGTTCGATTCCCGTCCTGGATACAGTTGTTTTTTCAAAGAATGTTTGAATGCAGTTTATCTTTTTATCAAAATCGGTGACATGGTTCCTAAGAACAAATCTTCGTATCTCTTATAGTTTCAGACTTTCCCATACTGACCGTTTTGAATGCGCCACCCTGTATACCCCTCGTCCCTTAGTCACCTTCTACAACATACCGGGAAGATCGGCTGCTAGTTAGCATTCTTTGCACATCTCCAAAGTTTTGTCCATCCCGAAAGGAATTAAAGGACGTGAATGTAATATGTATTAGAACATTCATAAGTATATATGATATACATATACTTCTATAATATACCCATGAAAAAAGTCTTAAATGTACTCAGCAAGGGGCTAGTTCAATTGGTGTAATAGTTGTCAAGTAATAGAAAACTGGTATAAACTATATAAGAATAAAAAGTTATTCTTGTAGTTCTTAAAAGAATAATTATAATCATAATAGAATATCCAGGGTTAGTGGAAATGTGCCTTAAGTCTGGATAGGTTTAAGATTGGCATTTCTTAGAAAATATTTCGGCCTTTCAGTGCTATAATTGAAATCTTAGGCCCATTGTGATTTAAATATTACAGCAATATTTATACGTATTTCGTCTGCGAAAACAGAGTATTAATGGAAATTTTAATAACCGTAAAATAATAGAGGTTCCACTGAATTTAATTAGTGAGAAAGAATGAATGCATTTAAATCCTTCTTTAGAAAGAGTACCGAGAAAAATTAATTCAAATAAGGAACATCTATTACTCTCATTTGTTTTCTAGAATGGGATCCGGGTTCAATTCCAAACAAACAAACAAAAGGAAAAAGAATCACAGACTTTCATGACCATCTAACCCTTGTTGGATAGTCAGAGGTTCAAGTGACCATCTTCTTAAAGACGGAGGTACTAGTGAGGTCTCTGGTTTAATTCCCGGTTTAATCAGATCAGTTTTAGTGGCTTTTGAAACGTCTGGGGTTTAGGAGGAGGTGGTTTCTTTTGTGGCTAGCATAGGCAAAAGGCTTAGGTATAGCGGTCTTGATAGTCGTTCCGGGGAGTTTTTGGCCCAGAGGTTGTCGTTGGCAATCCAGCGGGGCAACGCTGCTATATAAATAAATCGGAGTTAACAACTGTGGTTTTAGCTCTGCTCACCAGTGTGGTTGTTGACTATATATGCTATCTATCTATGACAAGTATATATTTCTTAAACACACATTTTGGTGTAACTGTCCCTTGTATTAAAACATTTCAAATTGAATTCAGCGTAGCTCAGTTGTTTGGAGCTTTACTCTGTATCAGTGGGCACAGGGTTCACATCCCGCTTGGGTTAAAGGCGGCCATAGAATCACTACCTTCGCAATTGCGGAAATGGACACCTGAACCTGACTTCACGAGGGTTAATATTAAAAAGTCATGAGCTTTATTTATATTTATAAATTAACATTTTATACGGTGAGAGAAAACATCGTGAGGAAACCTCTTCATCGAACAGGTAATAGTGAGTGCTTGTAAATGGCGACATGGCTGACCACCTGTCACATTGAGTACTGACTGGTCAACACGTGGGTTCGAGGTGTCCATAGAATTACTACCTTCGCAATTGCGGAGATGGAAACCTTAACTTGACTGCACGAGGGTTAACGTTTAGTGTTCATGAACTTAGTTAGTCTTAGTTTTTTGTCTCTCTTTGTTTTTCATACTAGGGTTTACCATGCCTTCACTTACCTGTGCCTCATAACACTGACTATAACCAGGGTGTTACCCAGTACAGCCATGACCACAATGAGAAGCAGTACTGCCGTCCGCAGCCTGAAGAGCAGGGCATCTTGCCACTCGTCCCCTGCCACCTCGCCCGTTGTGTTACCCTCCATAAGGAACCTGGTCGTGAAGGTAAAGTTAACATGTATAGAAAGAGTAATAAACAAACCCTTGTAGGGTACTCAGAGGTTAAGGTGTCCATCTCCGCAATTGTGAAGGTAGTCATTCTATGAAGAAAGAGAAGTAATTTTATGTTTATATTTATTAATGAGTCCTTTATTCCCATTCGGGAAGGACATAAGTTTGGAGATTTTAAATCGACTAGCAATTTTTATCATAAATATTAGGGTGTCCAATGCAACATTGGTGATAGGTTGCTAGCCCATCGCCCAATAGATTCCATTTATTCGTAGTCCCTTAGTCAACATGATTCACGCCTTTACTTCCCTAACGGGACAGGCAGAGACTATCTACCTTGAACGGTCCACATCTAGTTTTAATTACTTAACACAGCAGAACTATACCAAATGTTTTCACCTTTTGACTTTCAATGAATGTACTGTACTTGTACTTATGTTGAATAAAAACATTTGACTTTGACTTTATATATTACCTTTATCTAGCTTGTATAAACTCTCTTTCTAGACTTTGTGATAATATCTCAATATCCCTGTCACTACCCCTTAGTTTATCGCTCGTCATGACTATAGCTATTCACTTGTTCGCCCCATTTGCTCTTTTGTTTCGCAGGCGTTCCCTTTTCTTTTTGACGCTTTCTATTCGTGTGTCTTTTGTTATTTCACTACTCATTTTTAGTTCTGAAGCGGCGTAAGATTTGGCATTTTTTTGTTCATTGTTCTTTGTTTTGATGTCTGGAACAAATAAATTATGATGTTAGAGTAAGTATTGTATAGAAATAATGATCGCTTATTTATACCGCCAAGTATATAGCGAGGTGTATGGATGTAAATTGAGCAAAATTACACACATACATATATGCAGATGCAGAGACTATCTATCGCCACCTGGAACAATCCTTTTTGCTTCATTAATGGGTGTGATCCATTAACCTTCTCATTCATGCTCTTCTGTTCTTCACATTATGTACTAAATAAAGCAAAATTAATTAAATATATTTATATAAAGCGAGGTTAGTAACTAAAACCAGGATTGGAAAAATGAAAACACTTGATCTCTGCTTTCCCCTCTGTAGAAAAAACGGCGTGACGTGTATATATTTATATATTTTATGCTATGTCTTGAGGTGATACGATGTTAGGTTAACATTAAAACTAAAAGTATAAATTTGTCAATATCGACGTATAAAATGATTAATAATACCTATCCATACCAATAAGACATTGAACCGTGAATATACACCAAATTAGCTATCCCATCCAGCTATTACCTTAAATCTAGACTAAATGCGTGAATACTAGTCCTTACAATCTGAGCTAAGCCCTATTCATAGATTAATTAGTAATAGTATTGATTTTGCAAAGGGATCAAAGTATTATCCTATTAATATAGCTATAATATATAGGTTTAGTATTAACCTATGAATATAGTTATTATATATAGGTTTATCTTGTGCTAGTCTGGGATGAACATATAATTGCAACTAGAGTACCCGCCACATACGGTGGCAGTTGGAGGCGTCGCCACAGTCGCGTAATCCAGTGTTGCCAGTAAACACGCCAAAACTAGCACTCACTGTGCCATACGGCTCGATACATTATATTGAGGTTTCATTTGTAACGATCTTTGGTTGCAGAGCTATAAACTCAAATAAAACAAATTAATATATCTAAGTCAAAATATGTTTATTTAAAATAGGCCCTATCACAAGCTCTCTTTGAATGTTATCTTATGATCTAAGTATAACAACAATAAAGATTATTATTTTTATAATTAACAAACATAAAGATTACAAAGAAAGTGAGCAGTGTGCCAGTTTTTCCTTAACAATAATTATGATCCCTATCGCCTAACGTGGTAAACGGTAAAAAGTGGCTTTGTCCAGCTATCCTCAAAATAAAGATTTTTGCTTCTTAGCCACTCTTGCATCTCAGATTTTCGTGACGATATTGGAGGACCCTAGCTTGGAGAAGAACTTACATGAAACTCCGGAAATCAATTTATTATAATCACCCTTAACAAACATAAAAATTACAAAGAGTGGGCAAAAAACACAACGCTGGTAATACTAAATTTACCTTTCATACAAAATAACACGCAATTGCGGAAACGTCAAATTTAGTTCCAAGTTTGGCTACTGCCACCGTATGTGGCGGGTACTCTAGCTGCGATCCTTTACGTCATATTAGGGAGGGTCTATGGTAAGTGACAGAATGGTAATGGGCAATGGTCTGTTTATGGTGATGCATATATAATACGTTAGATCTAGTCTTGATATCAACGTACAAAAATCAATGTTTAGTTATCAATATCAAGTAGAATAGCAGCTAAATAAAAGAATCTATGGAGCCAAAGTGGAAGGTAGAGTTGGACGGGGTAGGCCGTGTAAAACATATACTGATTAAATTGGAGACATTTTCTCGAGGCACATAGCGTGAAGAACAGAAGAGCATGTATGAGAAGGTTAATGGGTGTGAGTGAAGGAACAGAGATTTGTCAGGACCGTTTTAGGCGATCGATAGTCTCTGCCTATCCTGTTAGGGATGTAGAGGCATGAATGTATGTAAGTATATATGTATTTATGAATAGCAGCTAGTTCTATTCAATTCAAATCCCAAGAGAACATAGTAGATATAATCATCTGAAACGATTGCATTAATTAAAATGTATTAGTGTGAAATGTTATGCCGCGATCAATTAGTAGTTGGCCCATTTAATCATTGTTCATTTCAATTAGGCCCCAACTAATCCCTTTTAGTTTGAACTGTGCTAATTTTGGAAATACATACATATATTCATATACAGTATTTGTATATAGCCAGTGTTAAAAAAGGTGGCGTTAGAAGTACATATAACCGCCGAGTGTGTATAAGGAAGCGTGTAAGTAGCGTTTAATAAGAAGGGGCCGGCCTAATAAGACATATAACAGTAAGATAGACGCTATATTGAAAAAACGTGACGTTAGGTGTACCTATAACCACCGAGAGTGTATGAGAAGATGTATGAATGGCAATGAAGCGATAGTGGCCTGTCAGGATCGGGACAAATGGGGATCCGTGATCTCTGCCTACCCCTCTACAGGGAATCAGGCGTGATGTGTATGTATGTATGTAAGTAGCGTGTAGTTAAAGTCAATGAAGTTGGTTTTCCAGGATCGTAACTGATGGGGAATCGAGATCTCTACCTATCCCTCTACATGGAATCAGGCGTGATGTGTATACGACTACGGATAACCTTTTCGTAGTATGCAAAAGGAATATATTCACTAAGGGAGGTCTATCTGTATGTTATCCAACATGGAAGCTAAGTTATTCGAATGTGCTATGTTGCGGACTAACTATGAATATGAACATTCATTTAAACATACATAAATTCACGCCTGTACATGTCTAAAGTGATAGGCAGCGACTATCGATTTGAATGATGCTGACAAATCCTTCTTTCTTCACTCACACTTATTATGATTTGATTTTCAGATAAAACATAAGTTATGTGTGATCATACCAGAATGGTCAGTTGACGGTGCATACTCAATCTGTGATCCATAAAGAGTAAAGTCATTCCTCACTCCCAACCATTAACCGTCTCATACATGCTCTTCTGTTCTTTATGATAATTATGTATAGTCATAAATTATAGTTAAAAGTTATCCTTATTACCTGTTCTACCATAAAATTTGCACGAAATAGTCAGGTATCAACATGTTTCATATCACAGTATAAAGGTACTGGCTATTACCTATTTTTAAGTCTTACAAGGTTTTCTCACGATGTTTTCCCTTTTTGAAATAGGCCACTAGGGCAGTTGTTTAAAGGTCGAGAGATAAAAAAGTTTAAGGGTCTTTTGTTAATACGAGTATTAAAGCAGCATTTGAACTAGCACCTTGCTAAGTACAGTTAAGACTTGTGTAAGGGTATTAATAAAAGTCGACGACTTCCGTGGCGTGATTGGTTGAGCACCTGAACGCTAATCGTGAGGTCCCGGGTTTGATTCTCGGTGGAGGCAGAGTTAAGAACTAGTTGTGGATTATATATGCTATAATTATATGTTTTAACTATAATTTATAATATACGTAGACTAGTACCTTTAACACAAGTCTTAAATGAACTTACCAAGCGCTAGTTCAATTTGGTGGTGGTTCAATAGTATCCTTACTATTATTAAAAGTATATTTACGAAATAGGTACTTTTATAGGCAGATAAATCCTTATTTTTGTTAATTACACCGGGACTCATTATTAGCGTTCTATAATTAATCTACTCCATAATTGGTCGTGCTTAATACTTACACACATATATTCACGCCTCTACGTCCCTAACGGAATAGTTAGATACTTTGCTTGCATGAATAAGGAGGTTAATGGGTGTGAGTGAAGCAAGAGATTTGTAAGTATCATTCCAGATAGCAATTAATACCATCTGCCTATCCTTACAGACATAGAAGCGTAAATACACATATGTATAACCAGTCACAATTCATCAAACCAAATTTCCTATACCGCTACAACATAGAGGTACCAACATATACCGGACAGTGCTAAATGTAGTAACTACACGTTTATATCAATGACCGCATTGCGACACTGTAAACCAGTTTATAAAGACCTCTGCTGATGTTAGACTTTTATTGTCATCGGGATATAGACTCTGGGACGTAAAATAATGCTAACTAGCTTTCGATCTTCCTGGCATATCGTAGGAGGTGACTAAGGGACTAGTTAATGGAATCTATTAGGCGATTGGCTAGCAATCTGCTAGCAATGTTCCTTTATGAACTTGCGACACCAATAGTCATGCTAAAGAGTGACCTAGGAGATATTATCGTATCTACAAAGTTCTGTCTACTCCGAAAGGGATTTAAGGACGTGAATTAGATACTTACGTTAGATATACAGTGTCCTGACGCCTTTAACCTCACTTTAACTTACATGCCGTAATCAAGAAAGATGACTTTACTACTACTAGTATCTCATGCGAGCCTAGTACGTAAAAAAAATGCTAACTAGCTGCCGATCTTCCTGGCATGTCGTAGGAAGTGACTAAGGGTGTAATGCTAGCTAAGCATATAGCATAACTAGCTAGCAAACTATTCGCAATATTCCATATGACGTCACAATCCTGATAGATAAATATAGATGCTAAATAAGAAACCAAATAGAAGTTTTCACGTCTTCGAGGTACAGTCCAACCTTAAAAGGATTTATGGTTGTTAGGAAGGTATTATGTATGTATGTATATATACATATGATAATCTATCTACAGTTTGTTCACTAGAGGAAATGAAATAATATTATTTATAAATTCTTGACTACCAAATTTATATTATACGAACAACTATGAATAACTTATTGTAATAAATCTGTCTATAGACCTAATAGGTCGGTCTACCTTTCAGCAATAATGGACATTGTGTGTTGAAGCGACCAATTAACTCATTCGACGCCGCGCCATTTTTCAGCGTCTTACTAGCGGAGCCGCCATACAAACGGTCATGAACACGCGAGGCGTGTCCGCGGCTCTGCGACTAAGAAAAAATGGACACGCCACGCGTGTCCACTGGCTCTGCGACAAGTTTAATGTTTCTAAATACGTTAATAATACATTGTGGTAGTTTATTTCCTTAGTTCTGTTTGTGCAACGAAAGAGATAAGGTTGTGGCAACAGTATAGTGATTTTAAACCAGGAATTATGTCGAAATATGGATATTTAGGGAAATAGGTAAATTAAATATGATGTGATTCTCAAACTTACTTATATATTGTTAAATTTATAATATTTTTTGTTGTTTGTATGCTATATAAATTATTTACTCATCTATCGACTAAAATCACTCAGAAACATATTATTTTGTAAGTACTGATATTATAATAAACAAGCTAACGTAGTGAGTTTGATGGAAAGTTACACAAACTTTAAGAACCTCTGGTCGCATACTCAAAGTAGACACGCGTCGCGTGTTCTTGGCATCCCACAAGGGGTTCGTTTTTAGTATAAACATAACTTCTTTCAAAGTAGAAACCACGTGAATATATGGTTATTCGTGTGGTAAATACCATGTACACAAATTCTTATTAAATTTTTTCATGTACTTTTCGAGATATAATCGAAAACTTATGGACACGCGAGGCGTGTCCGCGGCGTGGCGAGTAGAATTTTCATGGACACGCGAGGCGTGTCGTTGGCTCCGAATGAGTTAATACAATGATGGTCAATCAATTCTCTGTCTGCCCTAACTAGATTAATAGCCGTGATATGTATCGTTTGAGATGGAGATTGATAAATTCTACCAATCCCATTTGAGAAGTAATGTCGTGAATATATATAACTTTCACGCGTAGTCAGAGGTTTAGGTGTCCATCTCCGCAATTGCGAACGTTCGTTCAGGTGTTGACCAGATAGTCAGTGCTCAATGTGACAGGTGGTAATTCAAGTCGCCATTTACAAGCACTGACTATTACCTGTTCGGGGAACAGGTAGGTTTTCTCAGTATGTTTTCCCCCACCGTAATATTTGTATATATTTCTCTAACTATAAATAATAATGGGTATTGATAATAAAAAGGTATAAGTCATAAATTCCCAAAAATCTTCTATCCCAATAGACCTATAATATACATTACGACACTTATCGATCAATACATACATACACATCTCACCCGTTCCTTTACAGGGGTAGACAGATACGTTTCATTCACATTCCCGTTCGTCTCGATCCTGAAAAACCACTTTCGCTTCATTGACTCATACACCTCCTCATACACACTCGGTGGTTATAGGTACTTGTCACCCTAGTGATCAATAATAATAAAAATAGCATTCCATCCCTCCACTAGCCTATAAACCTACGGGTGTGCTATTTTAATTAGAATTCCTCTGACACCCTCTCAGTGAGTTATTTCTGCAATACCAACCACGCTGTATATAGTACTTTGAGAATGGAAGGGCATAAGTTGAATTATGATGTTTTTTAATGTAATATGTTTAAGTTATTTTTTTTGTTTATGATTATGATAATTATATAAAATACTTAGATACGTACATATACATTATATTATTTTCTCTAGACGGAGGTAGGCAGAGATGACGAATCATCGTGTGTAAATAAGAAATTATAATATATTAAGAAGCAGTAGAGAAGGATAATGGGTGTCAATGAAGAAAGAGAGATTTGCCAGGATCGTTCCAGGTGGCGATCGATAGTCTCTGCCTATCTCATTAGGTACGTAGAGGCGTGAATATAATGTATGTATATGTAACATTTGAGCGATAAGCTAGAACACTATTAATAATACAATTAATGATGTCATATTGAAATGGAATATAATCCCGATAATACTGCCTTAGGTTTCTATGGATAGGATAGCATATTATGTGTTTGAGCTTCTGTTCTTCTCAAAAAGGATAAAATAAAGAATATATGTAACACACAAATAAGTATCCTCTTACACATTTTATTCATGCTTTTATATTTCCAAACGTGGCTTTTTACGTTTTAAGTACATT
Organism: Leucoptera coffeella; assembly: GCA_030578115.1. Classification (NCBI taxonomy): domain Eukaryota; kingdom Metazoa; phylum Arthropoda; class Insecta; order Lepidoptera; family Lyonetiidae; genus Leucoptera; species Leucoptera coffeella. The sequence continues at coordinate 271,437 of JAMBLF010000417.1, forward strand.
TTATATCCCTAACGTGTCAGACAGTCATTAATGTTTTATCGTTTTAACCACACCTTTTCAACTGATGCTCAAGTGACATCAAAACCACTTTTTAGCAAGACCACATTTGACGCGATTCAATTAATATGTATCATGTAGCTCAGTCGTTTGAGGTTTAATTCTGTATGAGTTGGAACTGGGTTCAAAACTCGGAGGATAAATCAATGGAAACGATATTTTCTATATACATTTTTGTAAAAAAAACATTTGCGAAATACACAGGTAACTACAGTGATGGAAACAAAGAGGAAATATACTTAAACAAGCACTGGCTATTACCAATCCTAAGGGATAGGCAAGTTTCCTCGCGATGTTTTGCCTCACCATTACAGACTAGAAATTATGTACGTAAAAGAAAAACACATTTTAAATATCATACATTGGTACATGAAAGAGCCGGAATATTAGCCTAGGTACTCTAATAAGAAGCCTAATAAAGCCGCTATAGCCTCTGAAAGACCTTTGAGTTCTTCATAGAAATAAATAAATATTTTTTATCCCTGTACGCGAAATTTCTCTTTTTTGACTTACGCCATTATTTTCGCGAAGCCAAAGGGCGGAATAAAGATGGCATTTCATTATTTTTCTGATCCTGGATCAGTATGAATGCGAGAAATGAATATTAAATATTTGTGCCAGGTTTCCTTCGGTTTGTAGGGATGGGCATTACATTCTTGTGTCCCTGCTATTGTCAGAAATTTATTAATTAACGTGAATTATGTTTGCGTTATCATGAAACATTACAGCAATATTTAGGCAGATATCATGGATATTTACTTCTCTATCTTATCAAACCACTTTCATTTCATTGACATCCTGACACCTCCTCATACACACTTGGTGGTTATAGGTACGTCTAACGTTACTCTTTTACAATATTTCCTCAATGTCATGGCGATATGTTTTATTAGAGCAGGACTAATCTTATATAACAAAAACATGACCTTATATAAGTATCCTATAATATAATAGAATAATATCTCCTAGGTCACTTTTTCGCATGAATTGGGGTTGTGATGTTACATGGAATATTGGTGACAGGTTGCTAGCCCATCGCCAAAAGGCAGCCAGTTTGCATCCTAAACTAGTATAGAAAGATATAATAATAATATTTTATAAATAATATTTCAACATTATTACACCAATTGAACTAGCCCCTTGGTAAGTTCATTTAAGACTTGTGTTAAGGGTACTAGTCAATGTATATTTAAGAAATATACACTTATTATGCACAGATATTGCATATATAATCAACGACCAGACTGGAAAGCAGCATAAAACCGTAATTCTTACTTGTGCCTCCACTGGGAATCGAACCCGGGACCTCACGATTAGCATTCAGGAGGCTAACCGATCGCGCCACGGAGGTCGTCGAATATAGTAGTAGAAGGCAATTATAATTTCAATAAATTTAGTTCCTAAACCTTAACGAACCACATTCCATTTTGTAAGTACTCAATTCATGAAACTAAATTATGTCAGTCAATCTAAATTGAACCTTATAACGACTTTATGAAAATGCAAATTCCAATACCAAAAGTCCTGTTGACTTTCTCACAATTCATTTTTGGTAGGAATTTCGAATGTAATGAGGGAAATTTTGAAGAGGAAACCGTTGTATATACATTCACGTCCTTTAATTCCTTTGGGATGGATAGGACTTTGGTGATAGAAGGTTTCCTAGGGTACTTCACTACATAGTATAAAACAAAGTCCCTTTTTTTGTCCCTATGCCCCTTTGTATGTTTAAATTTTTGAAACTACGCAACTGATTTTAATGCGGTTTTTTTAATAGATAGAGTGATTCAAGATGAAGGTTTGTATGTATAATAACATCCATTAAATAGTGGAGTATGTTATATATTTTATACCCGTGCAAAGCCGGAGCGGGTCACTAGTTTTAGCATAAGTATAAAATATACTACTGTTTCTACATATAATAAATACAATATAATCGTGATTTAAAAATAGTTGATTACAAGGCTAACTATCTTAAGACTATTTATGGCAATAATATA